>JAUOBX010643379.1:0-14877 GCA_032360705.1 Eupentacta quinquesemita | reverse complement strand
ACTTTACTTGGTGCTGAACAACATGAGGGTGATTTCAAGGTCATCTGAGGTCAACCAGACATGGTAAGTGCCATTTTCTGATCATTGGAAGTCAATATTATAACTATTCCGGGGCTACACACGTGGGTGGTTTACCGCCTGCACATGTCTAGTTTGTATGTATGTCCGAGGCAATAATATCATTGTTATTATATATCATTATTACTGTATATATTATTATTATAACTCCTCCTGCTGCGATATGAATGAATACATACATACAAATACAAATATACTTACCATGAACTTTATAAGGGGCTTTGTTGGTTCTGGTCTGAATATCACGAAGTATATGACTACCATGATGATAAACATACTGGTGAGAGCAGTGTATGGGAGGAGTAAGCCATCCTTGATCAGCAGGGGTAACATACTAGGTAACGAAAGGGAATGAAAAGATGTTAGTGTTGTTGTGTTGTGTACATGTGTGGTTATAATACAGAAGATTCCACAAAACAGTTATAAGGTTTGTGAGTCTGCAAACTATGATACTTACCCATATGCATTAGTCACCCACCCATTACCGCGACTGAGCAACCTGGCAAATCAAAAGAGATGGAGTTGGCCACCAATTCCTCCTTCTAAATTGTCCATGTCTGCTGCTAGCTCCTTTACTGTGATAGGATACGAAGCTTAGGCTCTGCAAACATCGCTACGAAGTAACATACTAAAAAAACACCTCAAATCTTCGTCTAGAGAAACTGAAAACACTCTGAGAGTCGGTAGAGCTTAGGACTGGTAATCAGGAGGTCGCCAGTTTCAATCGTTGAGCAAGGGGCTCCATCTCCATTCTCCACTGCCTCGATCCTCCCACTCAGACATAATTAGGAACTTTGTGAGGTGACTTGATAATAGTAACATTTGCAATATGTTTTAGTGTGTTGGGATGGAGCTGAGAGAGTTCTTCACCATAATGTGAGGGTTTGACAAGTCATTATCGATCAGGGGTGACATTTGTGCAAGTGCTCTAAACTGCTCTAAGCAGTGTGAAATGCTATAGAAGAACAATATACTGTTAATATTATCATGGTACAGTTTTTGTCTCAGCATTGTTATATGGAAGGACTTTTGAAACTATCCTCCATGGGCAGGGGAAGCATACTAGGTAACAGAAGGAATTACAAGACGTGGATATGATACAGAATTAGATGTATAGGATTGTGTGTCTCAGCAGTGTATCAGAGGGGTAAACAGTGTTCATGCTAAGCAGCACGATTGCGCGATTCCCACACCTCCCTTGCCGATCCCGCATTGAGAGAAATGTTGGGGTGAATTTCCCCCCCTCCCCCCAACCAAAAAAATCCTGTTTTTTCCCTTTCACGTGCTGCTCGATTCTATCAGCTTCTAACTAGTCCTACTAATGCTCAACTGTTCCAATTTATGTACAATTTCAGTTCGTACGCTATCTCCGAACCCTCTCAAATTGTCAAAATTCCCCCCCAAAGTTTGAAGTTCCCCCCCAAGAATTGTTGAGGGGGGAATTTCGCCCAACCCCCCCCCTCCCAAATTATAATCCTAGCAGGAACACTGGGGTCAAACCATCCTTGTTGAGCAGAAGAAGCATATAAGGTGAGAAAACAAATGAAATGGCTTGGTATACATGTGTCCTATCATCATTGGAGAGGCAGCTCCCCTGCAAATATAGCCTATTCTAGCCAAAAGTTGAATGTTTTCAAACCAAAAATCTTAATAATTCCTCGACTGCCTAAGTGACATTTGACTCAACCTTTCCGATAAACAGTGGCACCCTTCCTGCAAATATAGCCTATTTTAGCAGACTATAATTATAAATTATAAAATAATTTTTTTCATATGAACATGTGACCAAAACATGTCGTCCACGGTGTCCACTACGATCCCAAAACAGACACCAGTAGACAACCAGTCTACCAACTTGCAAGCTTCGGAGGACGATCTTTCGCAAATGTCGCCCATCGGCTCTGGAATAGCGAAGGGATACAAAAGTCTGATATCACCTTGACGTCAGCCAACTTAGACAACTTCAGGAGGATTATGAAGACCACCATGTTCGAGAAATATCACAGCTGATTCTTTCATCAGTTTACTACTCTTCTCTTATACGGTGAGCGCATTTGAACAGTGCTTCGGCACTGGATACCTGTGCTTTATAAGTGACATTTATTATTATTATTATTGATACACATAAAAATGCCCAAGGATATTAGGTATAAGACTGGTACCATACAAGGATCTAATGAATAAAGTAACAGGTGTTACCTAAAAGGGGATATGACCAGAAACCAGCTCACAAGGAAAGGCTGTTCTGCAAAGACTAGACAAGCTGATCTGAAAAGAGAAAGAGGACATTTTACAATTCAGTGATTTGACATGAAAGGAAATGCTGTTAGCTATACCTCTAGTATGGAATCTCCGATATTCTATATGCTAAATACTATATTTTATACATCATTTATGAATAAATTTAGAGATCATATTAGCTTAGTTGGTGGAGCTCTCTACTGGTGATCACAGGGTTGTGGATTTGAATCCTCCAAGGCTTCTCGAAGGTGTCGACTGTGTCCTGAGCAAGGCTCCTCTCCTCAATTGCCCTATCTCACCCAGGTGGCATTTGAGAACCTTTGTCGAAGGTTGACCATCTGTGCCCCTCGAGGCTGCAACTCGCTCTCCCACAATGATGACAAGCACCTCTGTTTCATATAATTAGGGGTTAATCAACAGTCAAGGGGGTTAATTCAAGCGATGCACGAGGGCGCAGCCCGAGTGGGCGCAGCCCGAGTGCATCCAGCGATAGAATTAACCCCCGGGAGTGCATTATCATGTGGATAAAACACGCTCGACCGTTGATTAACCCCGTTCATTCATACAACGCGAAATTTGTTTTGAATAATGCAACGAAGATTCCACATGCTACCACATTCATGCTAAAATATTTACCCCGGGCCGCATGGTAAACGGTATACATGTTCGACATAAAATAGCAACAATAATACGCGCGTCTCCCATATGACCATCAGGAAGTATAGACGCCCACTCTGCGCGTGGCCTATACGCGAATGAATGACTGCTCCAATCCGAACGCGTTCATTGTGCGCTATACGCAATCATACATCGCGCGTGTTATCGTCCTAAGCGCGTTTCATCGAATGGTACACGCGTATATCAATAGATATCGCGTCCATTTCGAGACAATTATGCGCCTAATGTGGCCATTCTTCACAACCAATACGCGCAGAGTTTGTTATTGGCGCGTGAGTTATTCACGCGGGAGTTTTGCGCGTTTCATTTGAAACATTGAAAGGATAAACGAAGTTACATCGCGCGACGGCGACAGCTGCATACAACGGTATATTATTTTTCACGCTCATCGTAGAACTGGACAATGCACCAGACACGCGCAAATTTAGTTACTCGGTTGACGCGCTAGATCGGCATATCCATCCGCCAGTGATCTACCGTGCATTATCCCCGTGCATTATCTACCGGTTAATGCACGGTCAGCTGACCTGTTCCGGCCAATCATAGGGGAGTATTTTCGACAGGTATGAATGAATGGATGTTAATTTGGTGTCACCGGAGATGAAGGTCTGGATTTATTGTGTACACGACAATTCGATGACGCTAATATCCACGACGTTAAAATATGATAGAAGTGTTTGCTTGGAGAGAAGCACTAACACTGTTCATGACTAGATCATATTTGGCCTTTCCTTCTGTAGTTAATCCCCACCACCAGCAAGTTATTACATGTTCTTCTTGTTTTATTACCGAGACCCGACTCAGGACATTATCTAACGTGCCAACCTCTGGGTTCCCCAACACGATTGGTGGACTGGATTTAACACTTGGTATATTCCTAATTATTCGTCTTCAAATGTGTTCATATTGTGATGGAACTTGAATATGGGGAGAGTCCATCTATTTTTCTTCATGTCGACCATCGACGAGAATCTAGCTGAACATTGTCATTATTATCCCTGGAATTTGTACTCAAGCAGAACATTGTACGTTGACGAAAAGGTGTCAAATAAGCGTTACTACTGAGCAACATCATTAGAGTATATTGAGAGAGTAGTCGAGGGTCTTGTGAGCGACATATCTGAAGCGAATTATTATTCAATTATATAGGTTGGCCATTTGGTTTCATCAGAATACCGCATGAGGAATCGACAGCGTCAATTCGTGAGTAGGTCATAACGGTATCCCGCATGGGATAACTATTATTCTCGTGGGCTGAATCAAGCGTAACCATTTGACATGGCAATTGTCAGTTGATCACAAATGACGTTTTCTAACTTTACACACCTAGTGACTGTATAACTTTTAATCTGTACCTGCACTGTGCTGTCAATTTGACTTTATATATTGTATCACAGCTTTCATACACCGACTCTTCCTAATGATATCCACTATTGCTAGTTCAATCTCGTTTAAACTAAGCTAAACATGGAAGGCCAGTTATCGCTGCTATTAGTCCAGTGTCGAAAATACAACACAAAATAGCCGAAATACTAGTACGCCTTCTATCGGTAACAATATGACATCGAATTGAAATTTCCTCAAAGTCGATTTCACGCTAATTCCTGCTCCTCCAGCGAGATGATGAAGTTATGATTTTGAACACAAAGTTTCTGCGCATCCTCAATTAATACGTTCCATTTTTATTCCATGAATGAGAGAATTAGGTCTAGTACAGATCCATGAATATCTACAAGTGTCCGGATGCTGTGTAGCCGTACTCCTGTATAATAACTACCTCTTGTGGCTATACGGTGAGCTGCAGTGATGGCCCAATTAAACAAATCGTGTTTACATTGATGACGAAACCTTCAGTTTCTTAATCACCAATAGATCAGTTCAAAGGTCAACGATATCTATAGTTCATCGTTCAGTTTCTGGTGCGACAATAGATTTCAAGAGGCATAGTGCTTCTAATATCGAGGATATACCCGAGCGTGTTTTCGTTATGTTGAGGGAAGAAAGTCAAGGACAGCGTTTATTCATTGTTATATTCTGATCAGATTCAAACCATCAGCGATTTATATATTAACTATCTATATATTATTTAATAATGTGAATGCGGGATTGTGTTCATAAATTTCGATTTTTGAAAAATTGATCTGTCTTTCAGAAGACTGCGGCGAATTATCCAGGCATTGTGATATTTCGCTCTTGAGTATAGATGTGGCTTCAGGACGTATATGAGAATTATGTTATACTGACCATTTCAAACTAAACTAAACTAAACTAAACTGAACCAAGTTTGTTAAATCAATACAACACATAGATATAACCTAATTGGACTTTAATTTCACCATCGGTTTCTACCCAGACTATCATATCATGCCTGGTGATGTTATGTCAAGTAAGTTTTCCTTGCCGTGTTATTTATAGTTAATTGGCTAATCAACGCACATCTGTTCTCAATATATATATATATATATATATATTCAACATTTTACCAAACTAAAACATGATTTGGAATTGATCTGGCATTCGAATGAGTAATATATTTTGTGAGTATGACTCTCTGTTTTGTGAATGTTGTTAATAGACACGCCTCTGCTTCACTTTTCTTCCGTTTGTTCCTGTAGTTGCTGTCTATATATTATATGAGTGTTCGCCATTAATACATCCCCGCAACACGTGAAGTGTCTGGGGACATTGTGTATTGGGGCTGCGTCTCCGCCGAAAACGTAATATGTTAGTACGAGTTATACTATTGACCAGGGTAACATGTGTGAAGTTCACTTTATACAAGTGGAGTGTGTGAGTGCGCTATAAAAGTTCTCAAATATTATTATTATTATTATAATTACTCTCTAACGGTTTGTTCGATTGATCCAAAACTTGGTACATGTGCCCGCGCTAGTAAAATATCGGAAGGGTTCGAACGTGGTGCAGCACAACTACTGCCCTTCATGTCGCACGTTTTATACGACCGACTCACACAAAACGTGGTATTGACACAGAAAGCCAAAAGGCTCAGTGATTCTTTGACTGCAATGACCTCTGATGGCCTCAAGAATGGCAACCATTTACTTTCCATGAGGAAGCCAAATACCACACCATAATCGGGTTCATGTAATCGCCTGCTCAAAATGACCATTCTGGACATATGCTGTAGACAAGATTTTCAGACGTTGACCTCTCTTGACCTCGGATGACTTCTGACATGTTCACAGAACAATGGGAATCATGTAGGGCCTACTCCTCATGGGGAACACATATACTAAGTATGAGTTTGATCCATCCAGATGGGGTCGAGTTATCGTGTTAACAAGCTAAAATTTGCCGAAATATTGATTTTTCGAAATTTCCCAGTCTTCGCCCAAAAATGACCACCGGTCCACGCCTAAATCAATGGGGTTCCTGTACTCCCCAAAATAAAAGCTACATACCACATTTCAGCTTGATCGTACCGAGCATTTTGGACTCATGCTGTTAACAATATGTTCGAACTTTGACCTCTGTTGACCTCTGTTGACTGTTGACTTCTGACCTGACCCCAACGCAATACGATCATGTACTCCTAACGGGGAACACACATACCAAGTATGATATTGATCTATTCAGGTGGGGTCGAGTTACCATGTTAACAAGGACAAATCGGCCAAAATAGAGATTTTTCACAATTTCCTTTTTTTGCCCGAAAATTACCCCAGCTTTACACCAAAACAATGGGGTTTCTGTACTGCCCATAACAAAGCTGCATACGACATTTCAGCCTGATCAGACTAAGCATTCTGGACTTATGCTGTTAACAATATTTTCAGACTTTGACTCCCGTTGTTCCAGGTGACCTCTGACCTAACTCCAAAACAATAGGGATCATGTTATCCTCATGTGGGACAAACACATACCAAGCTTGAGCTTGTTTTATCCACGTGGGTATCGAGTTATCGTGTTAACGAGCTCAAATTGGTCAAAATATCGATTTTCAACAATTTCCTAATTTTAGCCTAAAAATGATCCCTGGTTAATGGTGTAAACCAGCCTGGTTTACACCAAAAATAATAGAGTTCCTGTACTTGTTAATGTCTATCTTTAGGATGACCATATTGTTTGTTGAACCCATATCTTCCGTAGGTAGGTTTTCACCGTGATGTTGATGTTTGAAGCGGAAGAGTGGGGGAGGGGGGAGGTGTTGGGAGGATGCTGGTGGTCTTGCCTTGACTGCTGGAACATGCGCGGTGATTGGACGTGACACGTTCTCCGATAGGTGAGTGAGTGGTTTTACAGTGTACTGATATGTGGATAGACACTGGAGTACTAATGTCCTCTCTTCTATAATACCGTCTGTCGTAACGGTGGATTTCTGCTCCCATGTGGCTTCTATTAGGTGTACCTATATGATGGATATCTGTTCATTATTCCAACTCACAGCTATCTATTGAGACGTACCTACCTGATGAATATCAGTTCATTATTCCAACCTACATTTATCTTTCGAGACGATAATCAACCATTCAGTCAACTAATACTTACATACATACATACATAACAAGTATCTGTATAGCGCTTTCCCCAAGAGACTCATAACGCTTCGAACCCACAACACGGGGTTTTGGTACCATGAGGAGCTGCTTGCTAGTCGATCTTAGTCCAGCTCTATGTTTGTGCGGATGGACTAGTTCCTTAACTAACGATTACTAATCGACAGTAACACCCAATCATAGGTAGTAGCATAGTCACTAGGTGGGGCCAAAGTATTTACTACCGGTAACCCACAAAAACATATGCGTTCATATGGGACAGACAGTGCTCTTTCCTCTAAATGTGCTGTTACCGCTGTTACCCGACGGCGTGTTCAAACATATGGACACGGGTTACGTTCAGCAATGTGCTGAATATCCAAACTGTTAGTTTGTTTATCAGCCTCCAACGGTGTGTTTAGGCAGTTGAGCATTGTAGTATCCTTCGAGGTTGTGTTCCGATGTAACATACAGTGACTTATATTAATTCGCTGTAGCCGTTGCTACGACTAATAGAAAAGAGACACGTTTCAATATTTAACTCTGTGCTTATTTTTCAAACTGTTATTCTGCTTGTCTCTTCAGCTTCCACTGCCTGTTCGAATGTGTTATTCATCCAGCTTTTTAGTCAGGGGAGGTCAACATTTGAATTAAATAATGATACTAGAACGTTGGGTGTACTTACTCCCGATTCATTTATTCAATCATCAATTCATCACAGGAGAGAAGAATCACAATCAGGCAATGTGGTGATGCGTATAACAATTGAATTATATATCAGTAAAAGTAGAGTAAAAAGGTGTCGATATACATATAATATACAAATAATTATTTAGTGTCACGTCATACGTCATACTGCGAGTTATGTCTCCATCGAATCATTTTACTTCGAATTTGCTATATATTACAGATTTTCATACAATTTAAATTTAAATCATTCAAATTAATCATAAGGAAGGAATTGTGTAATTTGTGTTAATGTAAAGGTACATCGGACTGTCGGACTTCTACCCCTTTTTGAATGATGCGTGCCTCATAGAACATCCCAGATAATGCACATTGTCTCCAAAGGCAACCCCTGATTGGCTACTGTTATTGTAAAGCATCGAGCATAGTGTTTGATCCGAATATTTATAAAATCGTAAAATTGTTCATTAGATCAGTCATATTTCCCGTTTAAAATTGTAATGCATGAGCATAATTATATAGCAAGGGTATGTATAGCCATAGTGAAATGTACAATAACTGGTGACAATGAATGAAGCTAACTACTTTGCTCCTTCAGGACAAACGATACCAACTTCGGGCGTCATCCATACAGTAATATTGTATTACATTTACAAGCTAAATTAGTCAGAAGATATTTTCAGATTATCTGAATTGGGAGCCAAGACCAAAATCATTACGAGAAGAATATCATGACATACATTTTAACTTAGGATTCTTTCAACGTTATTATGTCTCTGTTGACACAACGGATTAATTGATCATACATACCAAGCATAATACGTATTTCTTTAGGTTATTGTGCTTACATTAGTAGACTTCGGAACAGTGAAATTAATTCGAATCGACGCATGTTAAGAAGCAGCAGTGATCGAGTTCTTTCAGTAATTATTAATATAGAAGGGAAGTACCCGTCATGTCTGTTCGATTAGACCAGGCTCTGTTTGGCATAATCGTAGAAGTGCTGGACATTGCGCGCCGGAATACAAGACCTTTTAATAATTGCTGACACTAATCGTAAGCCATATCCTTGGTGAATATCTGCTCAACTGGAGTAATAGTACCAAAAAGTTGAGAAAACTAATAAAACGACAGCCCAAATTGAACAATTTAGAGTTTTGCAGAGCCACATACTATCAGTGTCCAAGTAAGCTATGCAATACCAACATATTATTAGCATGTTCAAATTGAAGTCCACTTTGTAGTTCTTTTTCTCTTATGTTGACCACATTTCTTGAATGCATTCGGTGGTGAATGTGAGCATTGCTTGTGGTCCAGCTGTACGGCGGATATGCCGTGGAATATTAGGCGGACAATGTGTATGGGCTAAATGTATATAGTGGCACGCTGATACGCTTCCATTAACCCTATACACATGAGGCGCATACCATTTGGCACCATCTAAGCATTTGTTTCACAAAGAAAATAACCTCTGTAACGTCTGACGAATTGGAAGTTGGCTAATCAAAACTTGCTTTCCATAATGCTGAGGCAAAACCGCGTTCACTTTATTGATATCTAACATACTCCAGATTGCATGAAGAGTATGCCTGCAGAGTATGCCTCAAAATCACGTTTGAAACGCTTGTATTTCGTCTGCGATTTGTTGTACTGGCTTCAGGACGATACCGTTCATGTATCCGTTTCTAGTACAAGTGGAGAGTAGTACGAATGCAATTATCTGACATTGACACGGGCAGACCTGCATGGCTCTAAATCACCGGTTCGAAGGTAACAGTTTCCAAACAGTTCTATCTCAAAGATATGACCAGCTACAGGTTCAGGACCGGTTATATGAAGGTTCCCATTTGTTCATGGTTTGTTGGAGTTGTCAATCTTCAGATCGACCTCGAATGACCCGAAATGTGGACCCCAAAGTTCCAGTTGACTATTACTGATATAATTCTCTGTATATGTGTTTGTCAATTTTGCAAAATTCCGTTCATATCCTCTCAGTAGTTCAGGAGGAATTAACTAGTTGCTATCGAAAATCCTAACCTTCTCAAAGATTTATCTCCAGGGAAATACCCTTTCTTTATATGTGTGTAAGGAGTATGGGGGGTGGGGGGGGGGGGGGCCCAATAAAGAAGGGATTAGGTTATCAACAAATGTTGGTGATCGTTTTCAGTTTTTGATTCCATGCCGAAGGGAATTGGAATCTATGCGATGGTGCGGACGTGTGTGTGTGTGTATGTGTGTTACCCCTTTGTAAACACGATAACTAATGAACGGAAAGGTGAAGGGACTTCATACTTGGTGTGTAGGTCGGCCATATGGAGTACATGATCTCTAATGTTTTTATTGTTGGTTCAAGGTCACCTGGGGTCAACAGTCAACACCTTGTGAACACAGTAACTAGTGAACGAAGAGGTGCAGAAACGTCATACTCAGTATGTAGGTTAGCCATATGGAGTGCATTATCCCTATTGTTTTTATTGTCGGTCCAGGGTCATCTGGGGTCAACAGAGGTCAAAGTATAAAAACACTGTAACCACGGTAACTAGTGAACGAAATGGTGCAGATACTTCATACTTGGTATATGAGTGGCCATATGGAGTACATGATCCCTATTGTTTTAGGGTTTGGTCCGAGGTCATCTGGGGTCAACAGAGGTCAAAGTCTAAAAATACTTGTAAACACTTGCAACTAGTGAACGAAAAGGTGCATATACTCCATGTATGTAGGTTGGCCATGGAGGTACATGATCCCCTCTGTTTTGGTATGGTGATATATAGTATAGATAGATATATATGGAGATCACTATCAGTCTGTGGCCACTATAATTATGAGTGTTATGAATCTAGACTTCTACAAACAAGGCATGGAATCACTACGCATCGTTGCGTTCTTGATCACCCATAACATTACGCTCAGAACGAAAATACCAACTATTATTGAATTTACTATTATTTTCATTCCGATCACCGTAATGTTTAAATGCTCACCTACTACAAACTATACAATAATGATATACCTCATAGTTACATATACTCATGAACGACGGGTGGTCTATCGTAATCAGTGCTGTATAGTGAGACCACTCGGGGTGAGTCCTAGTCCAGAGCTGTGAGTCAAGTACAAGTCTGAGTTCAGTGCCTGAGTGTGACTCCGAGACCACACGACTACAAGTTCGAGTTCATGAGTCCATGTGAGAGTTTTTTCACATTCAGGTGCGCGAAGCTTAACAGAAATAATCTGGACTCGTGACCCAAAGATTGGGGCTCGAGCCGCCACGGTGCACATTGGGTGTGGAACTCCATCCCTAATTGCTTCACTCCATCCAGGTGACAATTGTTACCTGTGAGTAACTCAAGTTCAACTGGCGCTTAATCAGCTGCTGCCACTTTTCCCCATCGTCGGAGTGCGTATCGCTTCCCGTGATCAGGGTGATATCTGTAAAACTATCCGATTTTATGGAGTGGGCCTACCGAATGTTATTCCCATTCTACATTATCATAACAGCTCTATATTAGGTACTCCAAATAAACATTACCCTTGTTCTCTCGAGGGAATCTCTGTACATATATATATTTCATGAACGAAATTGAGAAGCTGCCAACCAAAGTTAAATGTACTTGAGTATATTGTATATATATATACATCATTCATGACTTGTGTACATGTATTGCTGATTTGGGATGAAAGTTTAATCTCACTTCGTATCATCACAGTTTGATCCTGAATGAACAACCACATGCTGCAGCCCATCAGCCGACAAGGCACGTGTACTAGGTTATCCAGATCACTGATCAGTGGAATTATTACCACCCAGTTCACCCTTATTCAACAGTTCAAATGCAGTGGAGAATAACACGGCACGAAATATGTTTGCGTGTTGAATGATAATCATTCTAGTGCTGAGCTTCCCCAACTAGACGGGTGTTCTAACAGAAACAGCTGGCTGCATGGTGCACACGGTGTGTATGGGTTGCCAGTCAAGAGATCAGACATCCTTTCCGTCTCATCCGACTCAGCTATTCCTGACGTTCCGGCTGCTCTCGCTGAAAAATAATACAACAGATGAAAGGTAACACAAGTGCATTGCGGCGATGAAGTCACCGGATGAGAAGCTCCCTCTGGTGTTGTGCGAACCCTAATGTACGTCATACCACCGCGAAAGAAAAATGCATGTCAACTCCACAATAACACCCCAGAACAGTTAGCATTCATTATTTTTACTGCTTGGTTACACTATGCTCGACTGTCTTGATGAAGATAAACTGATATCTGTGCAGTTTTACTTGGAACTAGGACGCAAGTTATCTCACTGACATGAGAGGTTTGGTATGGATTCTGTATTTCGTTATGTCTACATTTCCAGCAGTAGTTAGGTTGTGTGTTATGCCTGCAAATTCATTTTATAAAACGGCATGTCAACTCCACGATAACATCCCAGAACAGTTAGCATCTATGGATCGTTATCGACATTGGTTACACTAAGCTCGACTGTCTTGATGAAGATAAACTGATATCTGTGCAGTTTTAGTTGGAACTAGGAGGCAAGTTATCTCACTGACATGAGAGGTTAGGTACGGATTCTGTATTTCGTTATGTCTACATTTCCTGCAATAGTTTTAAAAAACTTCTGAGTGTAGGCTACAGAATCGCTCTGGTTAGATGGCGATGTAGATTGTATCGCTCGTTGCTATGAACAGGAAGTGATGCATTGACGTTCGCTCGAATATTCCCTCTGAATGATCATCATGTTCGATACTTCAAAACAGAATATGATGTTCATAAATCCATGGGAAAGATACATGGAACCACCGCGAGTTTGGGCGTTGTTTTCCAATTATTACGTGCATTACAATGTTAGTACGCGGGTGAAACCTGGAACAACTGCCAGTGTATCTAAATGTCTGTTATCTTTGATCGACGATCGCTATCGGTTGGAAATGAACTGGGTCAGTATGCCATGTGAGCAGATAGATATCTCGAAATTAGGTTCCAAGGATTCATTCGGACATTGACGTTCACAGTTGGGAGGTGCAGAACAATTACGCTGTCTCTCCAGTGTGCCTATTAATTCGGGCTCAAGCGCCGCTCAGATATATTCAGTAAGCTGGATACACCTCTTCAAATGTTCTCGCACTTCCCAGTCGCAGATAGATATTGTTTCGATTATATAATCTGCTCTTCCATTTATGGTTCTTTCTCGTGAATGTTCCAAACAGTGTGCTGTGATAGTCAATAGGCCGTGTGCGGATTCCACGTTATTCAGCATTGCGAATAGTTTGACTTTCAACGTGTTCACCTATCTATATGTCATATTGTAATCCGCACACCGAATCATTCATACGTACCTGCTCAATCACTTACCGATCACCATCTACCCGGGAAACGCCGAAAACATGAATTGGTCGCTAAACTAAGGAAGGTTATTCTCTCTGGTGCCTCGTTTGACTAACTTCATGTAAGTCAATACTGTCAGTCTGGCTTGCTAAGCTAATTCATGATTCGCCAAGCCAGTTAGTCAAGCTAGCTGGACTAACCTATAAGTGATGAGATTTGTCTATCTACTGCCTCTTCCGACCAACTTTCGACTAACAGGCAGCTTCAATGCTCGATTAACTTATGACTAAGTGGTATGCTGTGTAACGTTTATTGCTGGAATTCATGCATATACGTTAGCACAATTTCAATACTAGCAGCGCCCTGAACAACCAAACCACACACAACCCAACAGTTTGTATAGTTTATAATTACTAGATAAGATGGATCAGACGGGGCTGCAATCGCTTCTATCCCATACAGAATAACATAAACAAATACCGAGGCACAGTAGGCCGATAACTTAGCCACACTAATAACAGGACGCTTAAAACGTATTCACTAGGCACTGATCATAAATTGTCTCTACCTTATTCAAATCATCATCTAAATAAACTGAAAATGTCCAGTATCAAATAAAAAGGCTAAAGAATAGGAACAACAACCAAGAGAAATGAATGACACAACTTGATATATGACTAGGCGTCTGAGCAACATACACCACCACACCCGACAACAATCTCATTGAATAGGGCACACAGTGACCTTTCAGCTCCTCATCTATTGACCCTCTGCCTACCACTCTTGTAAAATTCACAACATCTCAGTCCCGATCGTTAGCCCTATACTGGCCGATGTATCATATGGGCTACAGGGGCTCTCGTCGGTATCAAACGCCGCTCGAAACTAAAGTAGTTGCCCCAGATTCGCGCCGAGTGGTTACGTGGGCATCGGGACGTGCCACGCGCCATTGAATAGTCGGCCATATGAACGTCCTCAAGCGAGATGCTGGCCATTGTCGTGCGTAAGCCTCGCCTGGCTAATCCCGCCTGGTAGGTAAAGACTTTACATGCAGGCATGTGATCATGTCACTTGACGGGGAGACGCTGGGATAATTTTCACAGATGGGTGACCGGCTTGTTTAACATGCAGGCCTGTGATCATGCCACTTGATGGGGATACGCTGGGATAATCTTCACAGGTGGGTGATCGGCTTGTCTAACCCTCTGCCTACCACTGTTATAAAATTTACAACATCTCAGTCTCGATCGTTAGCCCTATACTGGCCGATGTATCATATGGGCTACAGGGGCTCTTGTCGGTGTCACACGCCACTCGAAACTAAAGTAGTTGCCCCAGATTCGCGCCGAGTGGTTACGTGGGCATC
>JAUOBX010643269.1:0-14881 GCA_032360705.1 Eupentacta quinquesemita | reverse complement strand
ACCTGCTCAGACTAGACTCAAGTCCAGGAGAAGTTTCCAACATGAAGTTGAACCCAATGCTGATGCCAAAGCTGTCAGATTCAGCATGTGGGAAGAAAGGATTGGGAGGCTGACGCTGAATACACCCACGGCATTACACGCTCCAGACGAGCTTCCGCCTGGTGCAAACTCTCCCTGGGCAGGACGGAAATGCCTCAACCGACTGAGATCATCAACTGGCCGCTGTGAGGCTACTAGCCAGAAGAGGGGGTATTTGACCTCCGATGACACGACGTGTGTTTGTAACACATGGGAGCAAACCATGGATCATCTCCTGAGATGCCCACTGTTGGACCTTGCTGAGTACAACGAAACTGCTAGGGAGTGTGTCCACTTCTGGCTGGAGCATAACTTTTGATGTATATGGACACGATAAGAAGAAGCGAAGAACTGATAGAATGAAACTGCGATGAAGATGCGAATGAATAGAAGTGAACAAATCTGGAGATAATAATAAGGGGGCGTGAGTTGTTTGCACTAGTCGCGATCGACAACTGCGTGCCTTTTCGCTCAAGGGGCGCCTCTCGTCGGTCGATCCTGTCCCTCGCTTCATGTCAGCAAGGGCACCAGTTGGTTCGAGCCTGGTCATTTGCACGGAGGTCGCCAGAGGGTTGGCAGTAGTGAATGGATGCTGATACCTGCCATGTGCTCCTATGAGTAAGTTAGAGAGTGACTGATAATGAAGGGGAACGCGTTAACGTGTATTATGGTACGTGGCTTACAAGGAATTGCAGTGAATGTGGTGCAGAAAGAGGAAAACAGTCAAGATGTTATTAGCTAAGTAGTAATGATAATATATACACAATCGATATAATGTCTGCAAATATGCTATCAGACCATTTACAACAACGCTGAAGTGAATGCTCAATTACACGATACGATGTTTTCGCCCTGCCTCCTGTGCCACGCATACGCGCTCGTTTTCATTGGCCATATCGTAGCGCGCGCATATATTTTATCTGTGGTGCCAAAAGAAAAAATCAAAGACGAGCGCGTATATGAATGGCACGAAAAGTCGGGTGAACAATTCGATCCGTGTAAATGAGCCTTAAGAGAGAAGAAAACAACTTCCATATACGCTAGTGGAAAATTACGATTCCAACATACTTCTTCACTGGAAGACACTCCTGATGTGTGTTGGAATCAAACAACGGAGCAGCTGAATGTTAAACGTCGAAGATACCGCTTCGACACATTTCCACTAGGTCTGCTACTGCATTTCTTATACGAGGAGACAACAGTGTCACATATCATAAGGGACGTCGGGGCCCGTCAAGGCAGTCTATTATAGCCAACGCTGTTTAACATCTTCCTTGAGCGCATAATGTCAGATGCCTTAGAAAACCATGTTGAGACAGTCAGCATTGGAGGACGAGTCATCACAAATCTGCGGTTCGCCGATGACATAGATGGTCTGGCTGGGGATGTGAACGAGCTTGCCGACCTTGTGAAATGCCTAGATGACACATCAAGTAGATTTGGCATGGAAATCAGCGCGTCCAAAACGAAACTGATGACTAACAGCGAAAACCCAATCACGAGGAACATTTAGGTCGGTGGTCAGAAACTGGAGACTGTAAAGCAGTTCAAATATCTTGTAGCCATCATCCACGCAGAGGGCTCAAAAACTGAAATCCTGATGGCTAGATCTGCACAGACAGCAACAGCACTAGCAAAGCTGAAACCAATTTGGTAGGACAGAAACATCTCCCTTAAGTTCAAGCTGAACCTCCGCCATGTACTCGTTTTGTCGATCATCCTGTATGCCTGTGAGTCATTGACGCTTACAGCTGAGCTGGAAAAGAAGATTCGGGCTGTGGAAATGATGGGTTATGGGACCAGTAAGCACAGATAAATGTAATGTTCACCCATCATCAGATAGTTCAATGATTGGGAAGATGAGGCCCTGGGGAGGCTGAATTCTGCATCTGGACGACTGCAAGAGTGGGTAAGCAATTCAATTAATGACAAGGGTCAATGGCGGTGTGTGTTTACTATTTTACAGCAATGTCAAATTTAATTATAATAATTATAATAACGATTTCACCCATTACTGCAACAACTCGAAGAACGTATAGGAAGAAAAACCGGTAGAACAACGTTGAACATTATATATGGAAATATAGGATACCTGCTGAAACATCTTTTGAACAACTTTTTTGACTGGAAAATGTTGTTATTCCCGGTCTGCACACGCATTGCAACAACATTTATTGTAGTTCTGGGCGATTCTGGGTTCGTAGTCGATTCGCCTCTGTTCTTATTGTAGTTGTCCCCAAACAGTACAGTGTTGAGAACGAAAGTGACTGATCATGCAAATGATGCTTCAAATCGATTAACACGGAAGTGGAAATCGATACCATACCATTAGGAAAGGGGTTCACTCTCTCTATCCGATTTTGCCTATTCCTCATCTGGGTGACATACCGTGGAACAATCCTCTTCCTATTAGGTGATTATGCAGCCTGATTTAACATGATTTTTTCTGACGAGAGTTCAACAACCTATGTTTAACTCTCTTGACACTGTGATTTGCGATAAGTACGGATATCCATGCATAGTTTAGTTTGGTATTGGAGGGTCAGGAAGGACAACAGTTCTCATATAGACGACCACGGAGACACAACAACCCGAAGTGAAATAGACCAATGCCTACAGAACTCGTCCGCAGCTCTTGAAAAACGAATCATGGCTATTCTTGGATAAATTCACACTCGTAAATGAAACAACATCTTCCGGAAAGCTATTCCACTCATTGATAACCCTCTGCGAGAAGAAGTGCTTACGAATATCCAACCTGCATCGTTTACCACGGAGCTTGAGGCGATGTTTCCTATGGGTAGTTACATTGGAAAACTCATAAGAGTATTCGAAGGAAAGACCATCCAGTCCATGGACAATTTTGAAAACCGGAATCAAATCACTCCGAATTCGTATCAGCTCCATCTGAGTTAGTCCTAGCCTCTTCAATCTGTCCTCGTAAGGTGAATCCCGCAGCCAACTAATTAGTCTAGTAGTCCTCCTCTGAACTTTTTCAATCAACAGTTTATCTTTTGAGAAGTATGGGCTCCACACGTGGACTGAATACAAGTGAGGTCTCACTAGTTGCTTAAACAACCTGACCTCAATGTCCTTGTCAAGAAAACTGAAGTGACGTTTAATCAAGCTAAGAATCCTATCACCTTTCCTCGCAGCCTCAGCACACTGCTTGGCAGGTTTCCCAGATGACTCCGAAGGAACGCCGAGATCTTTTTTTAGAAGTAACTTGCTGAATACTCTGTCAATTTAGTTTGAAAGGAGCGTTGCCATTGTGATAACCAACATGCATAACTTTGCACTTATCAGCATTGAAAAACATTTGCCAGACGGAAGACCATTTGGAAATTGAATCTAGGTCCCTTTGAACAATTGCCACATCATCAGTCGAGACAACCTCTCGATACAACATAATATCATCCGCAAATGCATGGAACTACTTGAACTATTGCAAACGTAGGGTGCGCAATATATACATTTCCCAGAAGAGCAAGGTCATGGCTCTAACTCATTGATGTTACCTGTCCTCATGTTAGTGGCATTATTGTTAATAATATATGACCAGACACTGGAAACCTAATTCATCATAAGATATATAATATATAACTCTTCGGAACGCTTTGGAATGTGTGTTTAATCACCTGCCGATTCAATTCTTCGAAATTCGAATACGGATGCAGCAGTATTTAAGCGGAAACCATACATCATGTGCATACATTTACTTAACCAAGTTGTGAGGGTAGTCAGCAAATACTAGAAACACAAAGAACATTCGCAGTCATGCGTGTAGGAACATTTGTGCTGAATTAATTGAATACGGCTCAATGGACTCTGCAAATGTATATTTCTATAATATAAGATATGATATAATTTTGCCAATGTAATTTTTCATTGACAATAACACCAAACCAAATTAATGTCAATTCATTGAATAATTGTTGTAACTTGTTATCTGACGTTCTATTCAGTGCACTAGCGCTATTGAACAGCAGTCTACTATGGAACGCTACTATGTGCGAATGAGTGACAGGCCTATTTAGATGAAGGTGTCTCGCTTGTGCTAGAGCGTAAATAATAAACCAACAGCATTTGCTACTCCAACAATTTCCAGAGGTATATGCACCTATTAGTTTGTTACACAATGATTGCGAATACAACTTCACAATTTTCGTTTACGAGTTGTTGCAGGCGTTAAAAACTACCAATTATGATAGTTCGTAATATCTTATCGGGTGAAAGATTGAACCTTAATTGACTGTATGACATAAGGAGTAGAATCCTTCAGCCTATGTGATGTTATGTGATGTAAATGATACTCATCATTGAGAATATAGCACACACTTCTACGGGAGAACTATATGGTGAGATCCTACTTGTACAATACACAATTAGGCTACATAGGGAAGAGATATGCTCTTAGCTCCTGCATAGAACTCATTAATGTATCACACATGTCAATATCCTAATACCTAATATATAATAGTAAACTGAACAAGCCAACGTTTCGTATTCTCTGCCGAAGGCAACATGAATCTATGCTATCACGGATGTGTATGTGTGTATGCAATTGCAAGTATATATGTATGTTTGTGTGTGACACCATCTAGTGGACACAATAACTAGAGATCGACCACATCAGATATGCTCATATTTAGCATGCTGATCGCAATTATGGATAGGGAAAAGTTACCGAGAATCCTGTTGTTTCTGGTGCCAGGTCGGGTTCATTCAAGGTCGCAGTTGAACGATCCTTATATAACTTGACAACGCAACATTTTATAGGGGCCCCTAAAGAAAAGTTTTGTTCGTATGTGTAAACTGCATCTAGTGACCTACTTTGACCTCCTTTGACCTTTGGACCCCATTTGACCTATTGACTGTGTCACCCTAAGGACGACTTTTGTGAAAACCACATCACTTTTGTTGAGGCAGTCCATATAGTCAGCTATACCACCCGTTCTACTTCAATGCTCTTGCTCCATGTTTCATCAAGTTATCACATCACCTGTATGCCATGTGCCGCATTGATCAGCAACTCCGTTCGTTCACGTTCATTCCTTTCAATCGAAACAGACAACATTCTACATTGAGTTGTTCTTAGGTGAGCCAGAACAAAATAATAAGACCCTGTGATGACAGATGACATATTATCATATACCGTTGGTCAGAAAAATATTGCTCTCGACAGTACTGCAATATGAAATCATAGATCTGACGTTCAATCCATATGTGGGGACCGAGGTGTATTCTGCATAGTTGTATATGGTTCGAATGGACAAACATCCGCATTGGGTATTCATGCCGAAATATCAAGTGATACTTGGCACCACCATTATTGTTGAGAAGTATTGAAATTCACAGAAGGCTTTGGAAATATAATAAAATATAGAGTCGATGTCCCTAATGTCAACAAAGTACTGAACAAAGTGCCCGTTGGTATATATTATGCGTGGTCAATGCGCACTGCAATACAAACATGTCTCGGAACAGTAAATCATGGTACATTTCCGAAGCACTGAATCACAACTAGGGAGGTTCTAGCAAGTGTATAGCCTAAATTATTATGTCCCAGAAGTGATGAACTTCATACCTGTAACTTATCCAATATCGATCTTGTAAATGACAATGCAAAGGCTGATCCTTAAATTATTTATCCGGGATATATATGTAGAATGAAACGGCCAGGATGAGCTTCATATGTCAGGACAGGTAATCCACAGACATCTCACAAACGATTGTAATGCTAATAACGTGTGACAATCATGGTTTTAGTCGATAATATCTAAATAGAACTGTGTTCCCATTCTTCGATTATTATTAGGACAGCGATGTTTCATTTCAAGTAGACATACGGGTGTTTCAGGATAGGTGTCGGGGTAGTAACGTCTGATGGTTACAGGGAACAATACACTGAATTCGATCCCATCGTGGATGATAATAATAATGAGGTGAAAATCATCATTGATAGAACAGAAGTTGTTCACGTTCTATACAATGGCATTGCTAATACGAACTCTCCATATCATAAATGTTTTGAGTGATCGTTGGCATGTTGAAGAAGTTCAAAGATCGAACTATTCTTTTAACTAGGCGTATTCAAATATGGTAGATTTCAAACATTGAAATATCAAAGGAGCGAACTGAGTAATAAAATATTAATTATTCCGTATATAATATCAGCTGACAACCAAAGTGCTTTGCTATTCCCAGTTACATTGGCGCCAATGATGTACACACAAAATTTTGCCTAGGTTTATGGAATACCTCAATTACTGTCTGGTATAAAATAGTCAATCACTCGAAGTTTCCTGTTTCAATCATGATTTTTTTTCATTGAGACATTTGATTAGGAAAGTTTAGTTTTTTCACCAAAAAGGCATTAAACCTAAGTTACGCAATTTATGACACAAATTATATACTATTTTTGCTGAAACGCCAAAGTGCAGGCAATATCATTTGAAGTGTGTTTGATCGAGGGCACTGGATTCAAATGTTGTAGCAGCATAAATAAGACTGTTGCTCTATCCAGTAATCCATCGATAGAGAAATATATATATGAAACCTAATCCCCCAAGCTGACATTTAGAAGTCTGAATGATGACACCTAGCAGTGCATACGTATACGTACAACCACGCAATTCCGGTTACACCGTTCATTATATCTTCTGTATCTCATGTAATAAACCATTCTATGATTGGCAGTGACCCGACTTTAAGATGTGAGAGAATACAACAATCATGCTTTGTTATTCCACATAATTTTCTAATATGTATATATTATACATATTTTTCTTGCATGACAAAGCGATGATGCTTTGTATTACTACATTTCCGTAATGTATGTAGCCTACTACACCTGTGATGCCATGAACCACCATGATCACCCCGAGTTGTATTGACAATCTGCTCTAGTTTAGAGAATTTTTTATTCACTGCTCACAAAACACAAATACATCGATAACATAACATGCATCGATAATCAATTATGATGGCAAATGGCTAATAATACTCTACAGTCCTTGGAAATGTGACTCTTATGTGAATAACGACAACCAATTCTCCCAGTACATTGTTGCCCGCTCATAAAAACAACTTCGACATATTTTCCATTATCCAATACTCCTTCAGTTCTGACAACAAAGAACTAAATATAGGATTCATTCCCTTGAGTCTACATCTATAGACATGGTACTTAAATATGACAATGATGGAACCATAGTGGTACCAATATACCCAAACAAAGTGTTCTGATCGGCATATCGAACCCTTCTACCGGTTTTTTTGTTCCATCCAAGTCATCAAGATTCGAAGAAGTTCCTAACAAATCGGACACTTATAAATGAAATGGAGTTTCTCTTTCCTGATTAGAGAGAGTACACTCATAATTTCCCTTCACCCCCATTCTCTTCAAAATAATATCTGTACCTAACACGTTGCCGATGATCCTATATTGTAACCATCTCATTTTGAATATTGATCGCAATTCGAATTACATCTCCACTGTGGTATCGTTAGAAGGTTATATTGACAAATGACTCCAATCTTTCGCGTATAACATAATATTTCGCGGCTCTTTTTTCCGCCAATTTGTAATAAATAATACAAGTGAAATTTACCTCTGCTGTATCACATCTACCAGCCCACTATCGCAGGCAGACATTCTAGTGATACAACACAAATTCAGGGAGGAATTCGACAAATTTCAACTTTCGTTTGCAGTCATCACCTCAAGCAATGTAGCTACTTGTTATGAAGAATATAATTGGGAGTAAAAAAAACAATTCGCTATGCCATCTTCATTATATTACACATTTCTGATCGGATATAGGAGGATGTGTCAAACCAAGTAATGCTGATGTATAACTTACTGAGGCTGCGAGTTTTTCACCGCACCTCATGTGTGTACGGATAATAACTGACATATGCATGAGAATAATACGAACGTTCCATATCGCATTGAGAGGGACGAGTACATTCGCTACATAAAATAATTCTGTCTTCAGTGTTAATGAAACACATGCATATGATGGATATCCAATCCAGTATATGTTTCGACATGGAGGATCGCCGTTGTGTCCACAAAACACATGAATTGAGGCGTTGAACTACCACATATATACTTAATCACTCTTCATTGAACTTAGAAGAGTCATCATCAAGCTGCTCAGACTACACAGTAAAATATTACTATATAGGTCACCACAAAGCAATATTGTGAAACGAGTTTTGTTGTAGTCCGCATGATATTGGTTGGCGGACGTTAGTTGAATCGTGAGAGTAGTTCATGTTACACGTAACATTAGTCCTCATAGTTAGCTGCATCATTCAGGTTGCTGTAAGGGCGTGACCCTTATTCCTATTTTTACAATTATCTATTTGGCATCGCATTGCCTGGAGAGGGTCGAGTACATTTGCTACACAAAATCATTCTGTCTTCAGTGTTAATGAAACACATGCATACCATGGATATTCAATCCAGTATATGTTTCGACATGGAGGATCGCCGTTGTGTGCACAAATAACATGAATTAGGGTGTTGAAGTGTCACATACTTGATCACTCTTCATTGAACTCAGAAGAGTCATCATCAAGTTGCTCGGACCACACAATAAAATATTACTGTATATGTCACCGCAAAGCAATATTGTGAAACGCGTTTTGTTGTAGTCCGCATGATATTGGTCGGCTGACGTTAGTTGATTCGTGAGAGTAGTTCATGTAACACGTTACATTATAGTCCCCATAATTAGTTGAATCATTCAAGTTGCTGTAAGGGTGTGCCCCTCATCCCTAATTTTACAATTATAAATATGGCAGTACAATTAGCCATGATGCGACATTTCGCTAGTTCCAGGGCATACTGCATAACTAACTCTTCTTGTTTAGCTTGTATACCCTTCCTTTGACACATTGTAGGTAATAAGCCAGTTTGCAGCTCCCAGTGCGCATGAACACATAAACTTATTGTTACGAGGATTCTGAAACTGCCAGAACACGTTAGCTATAGTTTACATATATATATATTATATAATACAACCGTTATTCGGCTTATTTAGCTGATTAATGAAGCTTCACCCATAGATGGATTGGACCTATAGATTCAGTGAATATACAGTTTACTGTAGCTCATCTTCGGGGGAGTTCGATGAAGGTAATTGGTAGCACCTATCAGTCGCAATATCTCTAGTTATTTCAGGAATCCTCCACACTGTTATCATCGCAACAGGCTACATTACTGGCAAAGTACTAGATGATGGCGAACACGTGAAATAGACGGACCAATTTTTTTTTAATGTGAAGCAAGATTTATTTTTGAGAGACATGTTTATTAGTACGACGTAACGACAGCAGCAACATATACACATGCTAAGTTATAACGTTGGGGAGTACGGTACTCGTATCCCATACATTATATCTAAGGCTATTTGGCAATAATAATTCATCACTATTGTTGGGACTGCTGTTCAACAGTTTATCATCACGCAATATAGATGTCACTGCTGCTCGCCTGATTATTATTTATACTTGGGAACAATCCATATAACCCTAGAGAGTGACAAATTAGAACTGATGAACAAATTATATTTGTTCACATGTACTTTGTTAGATTGACTGACCAGTAGTATAGTAGTAGCGTTTTCTTGGCACTATCAGATGTATGTACCATGCAATCAGACGGAATAATGATCTTCAAAGCCATGTTCAGCACTTCTATTGTCCGTCAATTCTAAGACTGTCAACTGCGCCCATGGGTAAAGGTCGACCTTCTTGAGAGTGGCATAAATATGTAATATAATATACATAATATCAGCTGAATAGTTTATGATACAGGCCAAAGTCCCGACCTATTGAGCGAATATGTACAACTGACACAGCGAGGGAAACGACTTAATGTACCACCTCAACTGAACCTGTCAAAATTACCACTGAATTGCCATCAGTACGAAGTTACTTATCTGGATAGGCACGTCCTTCAGTCCCGCAGAGGACAGTTTGAATCAAACCGATATCCATTGATGCATCCACCATAAGATAAGATAAGTGTGATATATGTATGTTGGTGAATCGACCTCGGCATTACAGCCTTCCGATTGAAACCATACCATGATCGAAGCATCAGAGCGCATGAATGAATAATAATTTTCCGGGGGTAACCTTCTGTTGTTCCTTACAATGGTGCTATTGAGGACCGAACATAACACGTTAATACTAATGAACGTGACAAACACACGGACATTTGCATGCCTAATAAGAAAACGTGTCATTTATGATGCATATAAGATCTGTTGATGTAGTGCTCGATGTGTCTCCCCGTTCTGGTTCCTTGTCACCTGAAAACAACAACAGGCAGAGGGAAACGATCTCAATCCAAATACCTGAATGATAGTTAATGTATACAGTTAGCCTAACAGCTAATCCAATAGCATTTTGCAGGCTATCCTCGCGCCAAACCATTCCTCTCCGGGTATATATATATATATATATATTACTAAATAGTTCCACGTGAACTCCGACTGAAATAATGGAAAGAATATTCAAGACGAGCATTGTTGACTTATGGAGTTCTAAAATATATTGATATATATATTGATATATATTGATATATATTGATATATATATTAATATGTAAGTATCCACTATCAGCTAGGAGAGTGCTCAATACTGATGAAAGTCTAGGCGTGAAACTCCGAGTAGTAACTCGCTAATGTAATCGTGTGTATTGTATGATATATATATATATATATATATATAAACATATATATATATATATCCTCCACTATAATATAATCGAAAAAATGCTTTTTTTCCTCTATTGGCTCATTGGACAAGTGAGTTATACATCCCCCTTCTCAATGTAACAACATACACAATATATCAATACATCTGTATATATATATTCGTACATGTGTTCTTGTGGACACTTCTGAGTACATCAGAGACTACTCCACATCCAGCAGAATAAATTTGTTGTAGCCGAGTATCCATGACATGTGTTATCCCTATTAGCTCATCACTGCATGAGACCAATGGCATTCTAATAATACTTTCTAATGTGATATGCAACCGTGGCTGCACATCAGTAATTGACAGGTACTTCGGAGCTGAGTGGTTTGCTAAGTCATGTGGATATTACTCCAAAATCTGAGCAAGACCTCAATGTATATGTTAATAATTGTATGAAGGTTCGACAGCATCAGCCTAAACATCAAAATGTATTTTTCATAACGTAATTACTATGGAAATAGAGTTCAAGATCCTGTTGATGGCTTTCAAGGCAATCCACAACATGTCTCCACAATACATGCGTGACAATTGACATGCGTGTTGACCAAACACCATCTCGTAACCTTCGCTCCTCATCTCTTGGTCTGTTACGAGAGCCCAGAACGATGCGGAAATCAGCTGGTGACCGAGCATTCTCAGTTTCTGCTCCTCGTGTGTGGAGCAATGTCGACATCACAGAGAGACTATTTCTACTGAGTCATTTAAATTTAAGTTGAAATCTCTTATGTTTAGAAGAGCGTTTGATGAGTTACTCTGTAAAATCTCTGTAAAGCGCATTCCAGCATTTTTTAGATGGAATTTGCGCTATATAAATGTCACTTCTATGTATTATTTATTATTTAAATACATTATATAAATTTCACATACACTTTCCGATATAAATCCAAGGGAGTGCGTAGTAACCCAGCAATAAAATGTGAGCCAGTGGTTTAAAGATCGCACCACAGTTAAATATATTCCTGGGAAAAGTACCTGCCCAGTATTGATGTATCGTACTACCACCGACGATAAATTTTCATGTGTGCATAGTAGAACAGTGTATATTATTGATCTCTTTGTTGTCCAGAATGTCATACCATGTCTCATTTACTGGGAATGCTTTTTTACTTTCTTATTTACTGCCGTTAGACATATTCCCATGGGCTATGTGAAACGTCGCAGGCACCCGGGAACGATAACTCCGCATTTCGAAACATAAGGATAATCGCCAAAGGGCTCGCGATGAGTACGAGACATCAGTTTGTTCAAAATAAAGGAATTCCTAATTAACTAGAAGCGCCTAGCATCTTCTAGACCAAGTTAATGAACAACACGATTGTTCTGCTCGTAAAACTCAGGCTCCACATGCGTTCACGAGTCCCACGATGCAGTCTAGAAAAGGTATAACTGAATATATATCGAAGTTGTTAATGCGTGTACAAACAGCAGACATGTCGACATGTATCACAAGGCCACATTAATAAATGTTGAAGCACCCTGGGAGAAACCTTTCAGCCTACGGAACAAAATCATATCAGGCTTTGTATTCATTCAGGTTGGATTTTTCATTTATTCATATTAATTGTGGACTGAACAGACTCGGTTACTTGGCATCTGCTAATTGGAACTGTTGTACGCGGGGTCCTGATATCCTGAAACGATGGCCGGTTCTAATAATTAACTTCTATCTTCTTT
Organism: Eupentacta quinquesemita; assembly: GCA_032360705.1. Classification (NCBI taxonomy): domain Eukaryota; kingdom Metazoa; phylum Echinodermata; class Holothuroidea; order Dendrochirotida; family Sclerodactylidae; genus Eupentacta; species Eupentacta quinquesemita. Next base: position 2,347 of record JAUOBX010643269.1, on the reverse strand, counting down.
AGAATCCACTCATGGTAGTTCTTGTTCAATTGTAACTCGTGTATTTACGGTTCTGAGGTCAGGTCAGAGGACATCTGTGGTCAACAGGAGTTGAAGTCTGAGTATATTCCTTGAGAAAATCGTAAACAATATGTATATTCTGTTCAATTTCGACTCATCGCACGAAAATGATAAATTAGACCGGATATAAAGGATGAAGCGCGATGTAGGGAGTGTACTGATGTGTTTTGAGTCACCCATACGTTATGCTGACATTCAATATACATTCCAATATCGTGCAAAATAATCATAACAATGCGCTGCACAATACAAATAATGCAAAAACATCCTCACCGAGGGAGGAATATCTGTTTTGTTCAAATGTTCCTCATCATTATTGTCTCCAACCTAATAGCTATTACACTGTGAGAGAAGAATGAACTTGATAATGAACCAGATAAAAATATAAACGAGCTCATGCCTGGAGGAGGCGCTATATTAAGTTGAATCCTGCCTGAATACAAATTCCTCCACTCTCATCGTCGTTGCGGTAGAGGTGGTGGAATTGCTATTGTGTTTCGAGAAGGTCTCCATATAGGTGTCAGCGATATACATGTATTCAATTCCTTCGAATATATTGAGGTCACCATCACTTCTCCTGCTACTTCTCTCCATCTTGTTGTACTCTACAGACCGCCACCTAATAACAAGAATAAACTCACCTCATCACTGTTTTCCGATGCATTCTCCTCCTTTCTTGAAATTCTGACAGTTAAATCTACCCAACTCTTACTAAATGTTCATGTCGATGTCGTAAACGACCCTGACGCTGTCAAGTTTCTAAGCTTTTTATACACTCATAATCACCAACAACATGTCCGAGAGCCCACTCATATCTGCAACCATACCATGGATCTTTTTATCTCCAGAGGGAATGATGAGCTTGTAAGCCGTCTTAACATCCAGCATGGCTTACCATCCGATCACTAATTTGCTATTAGGTGTCTTCTTAATATATGCCGTCCTGGACCGTGCACCAAGCAAACGACGACCTGTGGGCTTCATAACATCAACATCGATGACATTTGTACTGACATTCACTCCTCCCTCTCACTCATGCCTCATGCTATGGACCTTGACCCCTTGGTAACAACGTCCTGGCTGGTGCCCTTGACAGTCATGCTCCATTACTCCACAAAACTATTTCTTCATCCTCCTACACCTTGGTTTCCTGATACCTCCCGTGTGGCTAAGAGAGGGAGAGAGAGAGTTTGATGACGTGAGAAAGTGGCGCTATGCTAAATTACAATCGGAGTTCATTATTGATGGATATAGCACCTTGTGGCATGAGAATGACTGGCCCATATTCTTGTATTATTTTCCTGCGTAGGTTCACTTTACGATACGATTCTCTAAGATATGTTTATATATAATATACTATTGTATAGTTTACGATAGAGCCCAGTGCCTCGCATTATTAGTTGGATGCTAACCAGCAACATTACCTACTTTTAACGTATTGCACAAGAAAAGAGAGACCTCCGCCATTATAATAGCTAATAAAAGCACTTTAGTAGACAGTGAGTTGATAATGGCCCATGGTATAGACCTAAATGTGTTTTTCAATTGTACAGTCTTGTACAAGATGATGCTGATTTGCAACCAGAGTTATTTCCCCCAACACGTCACATTACAAGCTTACCTTGAGATCACGTGACGAATGCAAAACTCAATATTAACAGTTTGCAGTGGGTGAGTTACTACTGTATAATTTCCACGTACAACAATACAAAATCGAGTTTGCATGACCCAACGAATAAATTGCCAGCTTTAGCAGAGAATAGGAAGATATGTTGCACTTGAATTTAGTGGACATATCGTCAAGTTGCCTGCAACCACTCTATATGGGCGCCTCGGGATGCCTATACCATTTGTAACGCTTCCAATCCACCCAGACGTGTCGCTATTCCTCCATAAGTGGCCTCATTCCTGTCAGTGATCCTCATTGTCATATGCTACATGTCAAATCAATTTTGCAAAGCCTGTCTAGTGAAGGCTATGTCATGTCATATTTATGTCATCGGTTCCAACGATATGTGCATAATAATGACGTTTGTCCAAAAATGTCAGGCAACTTTTTCGTCAACGAGTCAAATGATGCCTGCATGAATATAAGGCGATGAACGAGACCAACATACGAACATCATTACGTAGACCTACGTACATACATAGCAGTAATTACCGAGGTACCTGAACTATGAATACATCGTCCATCCATGTTGGAAGAAAGCGGCTGAACAGCCATCAATAATGAAAGACAGCATAATGAAAGACGCTTCATTCAGATTATAGATATGACAGGCATATT
>JAUOBX010643158.1:0-14883 GCA_032360705.1 Eupentacta quinquesemita | reverse complement strand
ACTCGTTGGGAATTACGTAATTTCACCCAATCTTCGACTATGTTATCGTTCTCAAGTGAGGGGGAAATATTAGTGACATTTCGTGGGGAAAGGAGCTATAGTTGTCTCCAGGGGAGTTTCGAAAGATTGCCCTACCTCCACACGGGCGATATTTCAATTGCCCCGTACACTGTATGAGTCGCATACGCGTGGAATGCAACCGTGAACTGGCTTATTGTTTCTTGATTATTATAACAATTTTATGTAGAGACAAACTGGTTATTTTTCTCCTAAAATGGTTTGTACAGAATGGTGGTATTGCTATATGAGTACATATATACTCCTATAGAGAAGCCATGTGAGCAATTCAATCGTTTTCTTTCTTCCTCCGAGTTATTTCTCTCATCCTATATCGGGTTTTCCAGCAATTATTGGAAAATTCAGCTGTATGACATGTGTCGTTCCTCACTCACAATGTATCCAGTGTCGTTGAGTGAAGTAGCTTTTTTTTATTGCCAATGTATATTTAGCGTTGAATTAAAGTCAGTAACATTCAACGAAATAGATTGGACAGATTATTTAGGGATTCTCCGAACATCAGCGACGATCATTAAATGTGTGATCGATAATGTTCCGTCATGTGAATGAATATAACTTGACCTGATTGAATTGCTTAGATTCCTCTAACCTGAGTTACTGCTGGTAAAACGCATCCTTACTGAATTGTTTGTACAAAAAAAATCATATTAATAAATATATGATTTCGACTCTCAGAAACAGAATCAAGAACCTGGAATACCTCTTCATCTCTCTTGTATATATCCACAGTTTCATGACTCTAATCCATACTGTTCCACCAGCATTGGAACGTGATATATCCACTCCAGTATGCATGTATGTCATATTCAGTAGGCCTAGCCAAACTCGAGATATACATGTCATGGGTCATGTCGATTTCAATTAGGAATAAGCATTCCTGGCAGCCGCAGGTTGATGAAAACGAAGGGTAATAAATTAGCATCAGCGCAGACAGTGGAACCAAGAGTTCATCCATCTGTGTAATTTTCACTATGGGGACCAGTCATCCGACGCACTTGAGACTTGGAACATGTTACATTTCTCATCGCCAAGGCTCAGAGGCTGGAGCAGGTTCAAAACGAGGGTATGGAGCTCGCAAGATGCCATTTACATGTAAGTATCATGAACTACACGTTGAGCTACTGCTACAGAGGTTACACCGAATATGAGTACTCTGCTGACTTTGATCAAAACATCGGTACAGTTGTGTTTCATACCTCATTATTGCAACACCCACTATTTATATCATGTCAACTCTTCTCGATTTCATCTCTGTATTCCAGTTCTGAGAGTGCTGTAAAGTGTGATAGTATTATCCCTGACTCCCTCCTCGTTGTTCTGCGGGTGGACCATAGTTGTAAACTAACTCCAACACATGCACTGGATTATGGAGAAGACCGTGAGTGACGCGGTCGCGAGCTTTGTGAGGGTTTCTAACCTGGACTTTGCAGATGAAATTGCTCTGTTTGCTTAGTGGTGTCGTTGATCGATTGGGACTGCACCATATGTCATGGACTGGAGGTTTAGCGATAACAATTCAACGCTTCGTCCGATTGATATGAAACTCGGAGAACTTGTCCGTCCAAGACAAATATCAGATTGCTTCGAGCGTTAGCATTGCTGCATGACTGCGCCTCTCTCTTTTGAATGTTTTATGTTAAATTATCAGGTGTGTTGAGTTTACAGAAAACTTAGTGAGATTTGATCATAGCTGGGCTCGGAAGACATGCCGGTCATTTGAAGATTCGTTCTTTCTTCCGAATTTCAGTGACATTTTGTGGAAGTGGACAACTTGTATTACCGGCTCACCTCCCAAAGTGGGGATGATAAGGTAATTTGAGGTCGAATTTGCCCAATTCATCCGAGGATTAAGCATCGGCGGTTTACACATTCACACGGAGAACACATTACGAGGAGCAGCGCAATATATTGAACCTTTATTATCAACACAATTAAATAAGTGCGTTGGCTATTACAATGTTAGGTGACTATTATTCCACCTTTTTGCTAGGCTATACTATAATTTCTTATCCAACTCATCCGATGATAACACATATATCACACTACAACGAGATGGTACGTGCAGTTGTCCCGACAGTCGAATCAATGATAACATGATAAAACGAATATTTCAAGATCGTATTTATTCGACATCTGCATATATAGACTTTCATGATGATCTAACAAATTCAGCTCAGGTAAGTTCCAAAGCGGATGAAAACACCAAAACGTAAGTGGTGATACCAATTGCGAATACCCAGCAAATACCCATTAAAACAGTTAACTTTGTCTAGTCTTATAAACTGAAGTGAAACAATATTGCGATAAGGATAGGGTCACTCCACGACCTGCGCCGTAACCGAAACAAATAATTAAGTACAAATATATCTATAGTTATCACCTACTCGAAAACCTCACGAATTTCACCCCAAAACTTATTGTACCAGCGGAAAATGTTGGGCCATTTGGCCACATTGTCATGCCGAGAGTAATCTGGTGAAGATGTGAAATCGTCCTCTAAATAATACGGGAACTTGCATCAATGAAATAAATTAGGCAACGAAACAGTTGTTTTATTTTAGAGTAAGCAGTAAGCTGAAATTGATGGTGCGCACTAAAACCCAATTATCACCTCGAGGGGATTTTTTTGTCATAGATAAGAATTGATATGTCGTTATCCACAAGCGTTCGACCGAAAATTATTGGATTTCTGTCAGATTACAGTGTGCACGACAAAACCGCAAAGCCTTCTAGTAACGTTTTCCAGAACATGACCATGCATACTACTCAGATTCATGGCAACAAATCCACACACACAACAGCATAGGAACAAATAACGAGTCAGTAAAGACTGGCAAGTATATATGGTTGTCTCTTGATAATGTCAGAGGGACACAATTAGAGCAGCAGATATCAGTTACACTGCACATTGATTCGCGCATTCTTTCTATACAAAGCGACACTGACTCTGTAGCCTCAGCTGCTATCCTAACTCCGAAAATCAAGTTCCTTCGCGAATAAAGGATCGTTTTAATCGCTGTCTGATGGCGAAATGCACTTTGAATGTAACAAATTGTTTTTTCAACCAACCTGCTGTACAAATTCGTATGGGGATTGTCACAACTGATCATTAGGTCTAATCTACTGGCGAGTGCGCAAACTAATGAGGATAACACAAAAGAATACTAAAATGTTCCCAGATTCACAAACTCCCATATTTCTCATGAAGTCATGTGAAAGAGCTTGATGAGGTGATTCTCATGGTGGTATTACTTAAAAGAGTTGAACCATAACAGGAGGGTCATCGCAGTTTGAATGTGAAGTGCGCAAATCAATGGACCACCATGTTACGACACACGAGCCGACTGTGTACTCTTGGGCTGTAAATGCTATCTATCTGTCTATCATTTGAGGAGGGATTTATTTTGATTCCCGTACACTTTACTCTAGGCTATCGAATAGTGGAGAATGTCTTCATTTGTAAATAGTAATGAAGGTATATCCATGTTCTACAGAGATAAATGAGCAACATGAATACACGAATAAGTCAGACATAATTCACAATAGTGCATTGATATCGTAGTCCATAGAATGGAAGCATTGCACATTGTCGAGAAGATAAACTTACTTTGGAAGAATCGTAATTCTAGGTGAAATAATCGATTTGACATGTGTGGGCTATACAGATGAGTAGATCCTTTGCAATTGAACAAAACTAAGTACCTACCATCGGAAACGTCACTTATTTAAGTAAAACATCCTGTTTCTCAATTGGAAATACTATCGGACTTTCTGAATAACTAACTGCTTCTCTATTGTTATACAAGGTGTACTCATCAAGCGTGTCCTCATTGGGTTGAAGATACACATCAAATTTACCGCTACACACCTTGGGATCCTACTCGCACTGTGGGAGTCGACAGTCGAAGTATTATTGTGTCAAATCCCTAGGAAAAAGTGCAAAATGATCATTATTCCAAGATCGATCCACATTTGTTGCTTCTGGATAGGTACTGTTATGTGCGTAATTTGCAGAGAATGTGCTCTTTCCACATGTTCTCGTATTGGGCCACAAGCATCGTTCCCTATTTCCGGCACAGAAGCACACGGATAAAATTTCACTGAATGAGGAATCGAAATGTAAATCACTCACACTCATTTCAAGTGCTGGTTATACATGGCGTATAATATATTCAAAGTGCTCATATTCAATCCTTAGTTCATTTCCTCAAAAACCTGTTAATCGGGTATACTAATAGTGCATTGCACCCTCATAGCCTATATAATGCACTGACAAAAAGTAGCAAGTGTCACTGTTTACATCCATATGAATATTGTTCTTTCGATTATCTCGAAATTAACATTTTATCACTTGCTCCCCTCTGTCAGAGTTGGGCAGAATTGGTCATCATATTTACTTTTGCAAAAGGCGGTTGTTATCTCTCGAGGCATTCCAAATCTGAGGGTTGACAGATGACATACTTTGGTCAAAAGCTTTTCATGATGAATCCTTCGCAATCAGCCAATAAACAAGGGTTCCAGCGATGATGAATCCTTCGCAATCAGCCAATAAACAAGGGTTCCAGCGATGATGAATCACTCTGACTACCGAGTCTGATTGGTATACATCCACCGATGAGCAGAAGGTGATTCCTTGGAATTGGGAGAACAAGAACAAATAATATAATAGAGTCATCATCTTAGGAACATGAACCATTACTGGAAGACAAATCATCGCATATGGAGCAAAACATTTCAACTTATTAGGTGTAATTGTTCCTTTGTTCGTGCATTGAGCTATGCTGATGTCTCTGTCATGTAATTTTCACAATCGAATCGTGTCAAAATGTATATCTAGGTATCAGAGTTAGTCCAGTCGATTTAAGCATATTTTCATCAATAACTGATAGATATGAGGTAGTCGTCTGCCTCAGTAAACATGAACCTGAGTCCATTGGTCTATAGTCGTATGTTGATATCTCTGCCATGTGCTTCCCCTAATTGAAATAGGTCAGAACCGTACAACTATTTTCTATAAACAATGCAGAAAAAAAGTTGTGTTTGCTATTGCTAGTCACTACTAATTTCTGATTCCTTGACGAAGTCGAATGAATCTCTGCAGTCATGACAGTATGTGTGTGTATATGTGTGTATAACGCCTTGTTGACATGATAACTCAACTCTACTCGGATGGATTAGGCTCATATTTGGTATGTACGTTCCCCATGAGGAGTACATGATCCCTCTCGGTTTTGGGTCAGGTCAGAGGTCATCTGAGATCAACAGGGGTCAAAGTCTGAAGATTTTGTCAACATCATAAGTACAGAATGCTCGGTCCGATCAAGCCGACATCGTGTATGTAGCTTTTTTTTGGGGGGGGGGGAGTACAGGAACCCTATTGATTTTGGTGTTGACCAGAGGTAATTTTCAAATGTGAAAAGTTGGTATCCTCGTCCATTTAAGCTTGTTAACATGATAACTCGACCCTACCTGGAGGGAACATGCTCATACTTGGTATGTGTGTTCCCCATGATAAGTACATGATCCCTAATGTTTTGTGGACAGATCATAAGTCATCCAGAGCCAAGAGAGAGCAAGGTCTGAAAACCTTGTTTGTAGCATGAGTCCAGAATGCTCATTCTGAACAGGCAATTACATGATCCCCCTGCATTGTGTGGTTATATATGGGTTCCCCATGAAAAGAACATGTTCGCCAGGATTGTTGAGGCCATCAGAGGTCATTGCAGTCAAGGAATCACTCAGCCATTTTGCTTTCTGGTTTTCATTAAATTCCCATACATTGGAATTCACGAAGCAATCCACGAACAGGTTACGATAAATATATCAGATAGTCCTAAATGATTCGTGGTAATTGCCGAGTGAACGATTTTGTCGACGCACAACTGCTAAATTGATACCGTAGTCATTTTTACTCTATCAAAATAACCGAAATAATAATAATTAGGTGGAATCGTTTCCAAACTGACTCCAGATAGTCTGAGCAAGAACATCAACGCTCATTTGTAATACTTCTGGGCGACGCGTGTCTATGCTATTCGTGTAAAGTTAACATCAGGTGCGTCACAGTGTAAACCATCTGATGTTAACTCGCTCTTTCCTAGTTATCAACATCAATGTAATTTCTCCTAATCAGGTGATCCAGGCACATTTCTGGGATGTACCTATTGCCGCATTCACCTGCTTCTTCGGAAAACTAGCATCTCCCTAGCGAGCGGCGTGGTTTCGGTCAGTTCCAGCAACTAGCGCAGTTACATGTTATGAGGCGTTATATTTCGGGGACTTGTTCATCCGACGTGGATTTCATTATAATTAATAACAATTACTATGCACAGAAATGACCAGTTGGGTGTTTGCGGGTCAGCTACGTAGCGTTGAACACATTTACGAGCATTCCAACAACTGGTTGAGAGACTGGGGTCAATTTGGCTGAAAAATTATTTATTTAACTTCAAAAGATGTGTGATGGTCTGGTGCAACCCTTTTTTTTCTCAAAAGTCAAATTTCCCCAGGAATTATTGGGCATCCTTCCCCGATTCACTGGTTCACTCTCTCATGCGATCGAGGAGTAAGTAGCAATCTTCTTCAAAATCACTATTGTGTTTCCTAAGCCTTGTTCTGTTTTCTGAAAAAGTAGAAGAGGGAAGTACGACCACTTAACGAAAAAGGGATTAGTCGGATTCCATCAACTTGTCATGACATAACGTCCCGGTTGACTTGACATTCATTAGACCGTGACAGATCTTGTTATTCCCAAGAGTGTTGCTTCCGTCCACGATACTAAACACACCTGGGTGAGACGCCTCTTGTATAATTCCGTTATGTCCATTGGTCCCTTCTCAGAATAAAACTAGGCATCACCATGCATAGCTCATGTGAGCAATTCCGAGTGTCACCCGCTTATGATATATACCGCCTGTAGTACGTCACATTTGGTGCCGGTGAGCCAATTAACATACCTCCCAGCCGTATATTGATAGATGTACCGAGGCACCTAAACTGATGTAAGAGAGGGCGGCATGAGTGTCATTTCTATTCTTGAGTGATTCACTGTTACACAGTAGCTCCAGCGACTGTTTGGGGTTAGACCCGAAATGTCATCTCTGTCAAAAAGGCTCAACCATTCATTCGCGGGCATTCGCATTCCTATCTCGTGCCCTAACCCATAAAGGCGACCGATCGGGTGAGGACATGTTATGTATTTTGTTTTGATTGCTCGTCCACTATTTTCGAACAAAATGTATCCAGTTCTTGTTGAAGTCAACGTGGAGATTGTGTTGTAATATCATAGGCTGGTTGTATGTTTTTACTGCACGAAATAAATAATACATGTTGACTGAAATTTCAGGCCGGACGATACGAAATCATTCGTAACCGTACGACTGCGTTAGGTATGGTAGCAATGTCATCTTTCTCCATCCAATTTATGCTCTTGGTTATTATGTTTATACAGACCAGCTCTGTCATCCGTTATTACCATCTGCTGTGGATCGGACAACATTAAATATAATAGGTACATCACAACACGCTCTGTGTTAGCATACATATGAAAACTGAAAAAAAACTTCAATTGATTTGTTTTTTGTAATCCATATGCAACGACAAAATGTTCAATTTTTACAAATAGTTTGATTGAATGGTATGGGAATTGAAAATCTAGTCTTGATAGAATGCTCTATCGAGTTGCCGACACATGTTGACCTTCTCACTGTAAAATGAATTATTGTTGGTTATCGCCATATAAATCAATTTCGCTAGTTTTATATTAGACATCCGATATCCAGTTTCCCCTAAATTATTCATCGAATGTAAAGTAAAACTGACGGCCGGTACTATATTTACTCTAATCAATACGAAGCCGTACCACTTCGGTACTTATCAATGACATCATATTCCCTTTGGGACGACGACGGGTAATAACATGCTTGTTGGTTGATGATTTCTAACGTAGTGATCGATGGACGATTTCCACCGACTTATGACGCTAATTGGTATTCTGTTATTTGGATGAAGTCATCATTCTCTCGTTATTCCTTCAGTTTTCTTCTCGCAAATTGAGGTAGTGACATCACATGTTAATTTAATGAGAACACATTTATAGAGGGAATACTTCTCCTCAATAGATATTTGTTTACGGGATGGTTATTACCCCCGATGCCGGGTTTTTCCTCTTCGTGAGACACCCTGTCGTTAACAATTAATAGATGGCCGGGGTATGTATTGGGAACGATAGGGGAGGGCAATCATTCACAGCGCAACTCATAATTCAATAAATTCACTTCTCCTCGCAAAGTGGCTGCGTATTTACTAAATGTAGGTTAAATATTCGAAAGTATTCCAATGAATATAATCCAAATGATACCAATATTTATTTGTTAATAGTATCAACAGGTATATATACAAATCTAGATTTTCTACGGATGCATTAACACAGCGGGACGGATCTGATTGAAAGCAAAAAATATCCTAACAAACGAACGTATCTTGGTGAGACTATTGCCTAACTAACGTAACAATTGCGATATACAGAACACAAGGCATGATGTAAGTAAATATAGAGGTTGGCTGCCAATTATTCGTCCTCCTTCCGATCGCCACACCAACAATGCCAAGACATCTCCACTCATATCATCAGAACACCTCCTTGTTAAATTGAGTTAAATAAAACCCACTGCGGGCTTCCTTTGACTTGTGCGAAGCCAATGAGCATGGCTTGAAGGGTTCAAGTTTGATTCCTGCATCTGAAGTGCGTGAACCTTGGCCGTGACACTTGCTTGATAGAAAATTACTTGGCAAGTTCGCACCTTAAAGGTGACAGTGTGTAAAGATAGCATGGGAGCACGCAAGGTTAAGTATACAAACAATACAGCTCAGATCCCGAGGTACCCCTGAAGATATGTGATGATAGGGTTCTTTTACACACATGATTTGGAGGAGGGCGGCCGGCAAAAACTTATAAAAATAACTAATTGCTATGAATAATTAAATTAAAATGCGATTTTGTTTTCAATTTTAGCATTCCTACAAATACTACAATGATTATAACAAATCATATTGGTATACTATAATGAATCGTCTTGACGTCCTTAGTTGAAACACATGCTTCGAGTCGTTTCAGTTTTGGATGTTTTTTTGTTGAATAAATCGTCTTTCATTGTACCTTTCTGCGCAGATAATATTATGGATGTAAATTACTATGTGATACAACGTTGTGCATTTACACCACGTTAATGACCATGCAGTCTCATGGTATTGGTCCCGGCATTAGGCCGATTTTTCTAGAATCCCGACTCACACTCATTACATGGTTATGCATGGCGTATGATATATTCAAAATGCTCATATTCAATCCTTAGTTATACGGTTCTCGTGGTTGCTTCGTATTTACGTAATGTTCCTAAGTATGGGGTAGTCCTAATTTCAGAGAAACTGGTAGTTCACTTAGTCTTCAGATGGAGATACTAACAAATCAATAGTGCTTTCGGAAGCATATGAGGAAAAACTGCTAACTTTAGTTGTGTGTTCGTACACATGTCTCTACTTCAACCGATCTGTAATATTTTGCTGCTTCCACACCTCGTTTCCAATGTTACTTCAGGACAGATCTGATAATAAATCGATACCTCATACAATATGCAAAACATCTTTGATATATAACTTGGCTGTATAGACAAGCCATTTACCGTTTCTGATGATTTCCGCCACAGGTGATACTAGCAGCTATGTCGGATTTCAAGAAATCAACGGATAAATGTCATATGTGGGAATATCCTTTACATAAAAAACATAGCCATTACGGTACACGAATACAACATGGTCAATTAGGCATTTGTTTCTGTGAACGAGTCACCACTTATTCCGGGTTTGTGTATTATTGTTTCTTGGACGCCAGGAAAGATTTTATAACCCAATTTATTGGATTGTATAACTATTCATAGATTTAGGTACTCGAAGTAGGTCAGCATCAAAACTGGCGTCCATAAATAGTATGATCATCTAAAAGAAAGGTTGGCGGAGAGTGACCGTTGAGGTTTATTGTCCGCGAGTGTTTGGATAATTAGGACAGATGGCGTGTTTATTCTCGGTTCGAGTTCGTGGTTAACCATCAATATATAAATTCAACTCAACCTAAATAATTCAAGGTCTGAAATGGTAGACACGTTTGTACTGAGCGTTACTGTATAACTAGAATGTGGCCAGCTGCTACTTCGATGATAGTTGCTCATTACCTGTTCAAAGGGTTAGAGTCATTCGAATGGAGCCATATTATAAACAATTCAACCAGCAAGTTAATTAATGAAACTGCGAGTGCAACGATTTTCGTTCGATACACTGCAATACAAAGCTGGAAGAGATTGGTGTAAAACACCGCCGAATAAGTCGATTGTTTTCAATCCTTACGTATATGGCATACCCCATGTCGGGCAAGTGAAATCAACAGGTTCAATGAATAGTTCGAGGCGCGTTGTGTCATAGCCTGCAGATACTCGATGTAAAATGTCACCTAACGCTTCACCCCAACAATTTTGTTTCACATGCGATATCATTTGGTCGACTCGCTCTTCTATATCCCCGAGGCCAAATGATGCTGAGTCTGATGTCTCTATTGCAGAAGTTACGGGGGTCTGCTAATTACAATCACCCTACTTGACATCCGTATATCAGGCAAACTGGGCAAAGCCGTTACCTCGTTTGAAGCGGCATTTCCACTGAGATATCACATGCCTGAAATCTGTAGCTTCATTTCATCTCGTAGAAACTGGATGGGCCCAGCCGAATCCTACCAGCCTCACCTATTGAAATATCGTTTTGTCACCCTGTCAACCTCAGAGTGCCTTCCGAAGTTAAATTTCAGATACCAATGATAACAATCAACAAAGTTGATAGTAGGATTGTGCATAATAAAAGAGGACACGTTCCCGGATATGAACAGATCGAATTGAGTACTGTCCAGCATGTTTTTGTAATGAGGCTCATACGGGAACACAATGTTCTCCGCAGAAAGCGTTCGTGGATTTCTTACCTTTTTTTATTATGTTACATAGGCCTAAATATGGTAATTTATGCCATCCTACAATGAGTGCCGCAAACATACCTGCTGACAAACCTTCACAACGAAGTTCATTACGCGTTCCTCGCATTGAAAACATCCCCATGTTATATGTTCTCTAACTGGAGCAAGGATCATTACAGACCGATGACATGATGAACTTTAACGAACTTTTTGAAATGAGGTACAGTGTACTATAACCCCCCAGGCGAGGGCTCACTGACCGAATTATATTAGCGCAATGTGTTGCTCATGTGGAAGTTTGTTTATAACTTCACTCCTTGTACTTATTAATCTACTCCACCTGGTCGTGGAGTGTGGCGTTAGGCTATTAACCCGCAATATGCCGGGTCAGCCAGTTGGAGTTCACTCACTGAACTCAGCTCTAGTGGGTAAAACATTCATGAGAAGCTGCAATCGTGTACGAAAGTTACAGAATACCGACGAGTCTATGTGTGCTGTATGAAATTATCTCATCAGGATGATGACTAGAGAGATATTGCCATACGATCAATTAATAAGATAATGTATCAATTAGTTGGTATGACGAACTGCAGTCTTCGGATCTGTCATGAAATTGAGGGTTAATGATTTGTTCAGGTAGAGCGCCTTATTGAATTAGTCTCCAGCCAAATCGCAATTGTAGAAATCGCAACAGCGCGCTGAATGTTTCCTGTTCCGATAAATATCGTGTTCTACCCACCTAAATAGAATTTGGATATAGTAAGTGCGTCATTGTTCACTCGTAACATACCTTCTCTAATAATGTGTACAATTAAACATGCGCATGCGCATTGCGGTGGTTAGCACACAGGTAGTCAAATGGTTGAGACTGGACGGACATATCCATTAGCACGTGCAAATGGGAATCTCTCACACCTCAGCATTACCACATCATCCGTCTATGCTACTTTCTAGAAATGTTCACATATTGTTCTGCAGCTTGGAGTACATAATGTCAGGCACACGATTCGCTAAGTGTGTGTATACATATGTATCTGAATTACTGTTGACACCATACCCTCACATTATGAATATGGATAACGATATCATTTTCAAACGCTTACCAAGTGAAACAGATCGGATTAACTACAGCCTTGAGGAGTTGTAACGTAACGTTATCCCTGAAATTATTAAGTCATGAACTAATTTGAAGATCTGTCCAATTTTCTCTCGACGGTCACAAGAGGCATCCGCTTCGTGAACCGAATCATTGTAGATCAGCGTATAATAACTAGGACGTAAGGGTGTTGGAAGTACTTGCGGATATCTGAGCTGGTCCGTTTCCTATGAGGTCTGATGAATACCATTTGCGTGTAATAAGCACTCGATGACCGACGACGCATACACAAGTGCTCGGTATAACACCGATACTTTTCGAGCGTCAAATGTGCATTAATTATTCATCGGCAAGGAGTGGACATGAAGACTGATACTGAACGTTTTCTGGAGTCGGATGAGTTGGAAAAGAAGCGGATCCACCACTGACTTTAATAACAGTACCGAAGCAAAATATTGGGATTGACAGAGGATATATTAGAGTGAGTGTATGACTGACTCCCAATAACACATCGACATCGTTGTTGTAAGAGAATGTTGGGAAATGTATTGAAATCGCCCAATCACTAGTACATTTGCTCGGATATGTCACAGATGTTTCCATAATTTCATCCAAAACTATTTTTTACAATGGACACTGTAATAACTGCGTCATTACGTTATAGTTAGGTATGATGGGACTAACATTGTGGTTAAAATATATAATTTCATGCTTTTGTCGATATGTTTCATTGATCCAGTCCTGAAAATACAATATGCTGCTCAGTCGATATGTATATTTTATTTGACACGTCAGGTACATCTTAGTTCATGCAGTATATACTGACATACGCAATAAGGTATGTTGCACGAAGCTATACCAAACATGACATAGGGCATGGCTCAAATCAGACAGACGAGGACATTGATTTGATCCCTAATAACGCTCTGACTTGCGCATATGCACTGTCGACATCTACCGCAATCCCCTAGAACAATTGCATCAGTAATAACACAAGCGTGCGCGTGTACGCTGATGTGAATAAATATGTGAAATCGATGTTAACGCAGTTTATGTAGACTGCTCGGTTGTAACAGAAGCTCAGACCAATCAATTCAAATTACGGAAATATTGAGTCAACTGAATGGCAAAATGGTTGGGTGAGGTCAAACGAAGTATTCGTCGTTAAAGCAGAGCCGAACTGCGCAGGAAGCTAGTTTGCAGGAAGAATGGGGGCTCAAATCATATAGCGTCAGCAGGCAAACCAATATGTGTATTGTTATTCACTAGGAGCATTCAAGAAGTGTCATCGATGGAGTGAATAGTATATATGATGTTTCACAGTTCTGACGTTCAAAAGCGAATATTGAACACATGCCTGATGTTCTGAGCTAGCTTGTGTGTAATCGTTCATCTCCGGGTACCATATTTTGTTCGATAAAGCACAGCAAAGCACAATTATGAGATCGTGGATTTTCACGGAAGAGACAAGCCAAGACAAATTAGCAATGGTTTCTTTGTACGGAGAATTCGACGGAGAAAATCGTCTGTAACCACATTAACCCGCATTAAATTATGCCTCGCAAAACTATTCAATGGTTGTCTGCATAACATAATAATTATTATATACTGAGTGGATATGAATATGGAAACATTTTACCGTGTCGGCCTATATATAAGCAACATCTCATACACAATGGACGCGGCGAATCTGCAAGGCCAACAATCCCAAGAATGCAGACAAGGTCGAAACAATTCCAATGGCTTTGTAATTCCTAGGGTAATATATTTCCTAATGATACAGTTCATATTGACCAAAGGTCAAATGTGCCCGTAATTAATTATAATCTATGTTGTTGAACAAAAGACGAAGTTGCGCGATTTAGGGCGACTATGAGTAGACCTCTCATGCAGCATAGGTACAAAGATGTCATTTTCCATTGAAGGCCCTTTCAGAGAAGCCATGTGAGCAATTTAATTGGTTATATTCTCTCTTACTCCGGGTTTTGTTTTTCTCTGATATCGGGTCTAATGAATGGCATCAATCAGAAATAATAGGCTGTATGGCGTTCACCGTTTCTTGCTAACAATTTAGGTGTAGTAGTTATACAGTTTAACATTGATTTCCTTTTATTTCAATGCTATTATATATAACGTTGAATAAACGTCAGTAAAATCATACGAACCGAATAATGATTGATATTAACAAATTATTCTAGATTTTTTCCAACATAATGGAAGAAATGTTTGACCTATTTGTTCCGTCATGTTAATAGAAAAACATTTTTCCTGATTGAATAAGTTCCACCCCCTCGTTTAATTATTTGTTGTTGGAAAAGTGATTTATTAGATGGAATGATGTATTCAATAATATTTATATCCGCCTCAATCAAAACTGTGAGTACCATTCCGCCTCCCCCCCCAGTTACCAAGTCAGAAAACCCAACCCTTCTCAATAAAAGATAAAAGCATATTCCAGTGCTTTCTTCGTTGCATAGAATGGGTGTTTACGTGTGATATATTGCACCAGATTGCATCTAAGACCACCTGAAAATTATTTGTTTCCCCAACGGGTACACTATAGAGTGACACCCTAGGCTTCATTGTTAGAATGCAAGAGATTGTGAACTTTTGTCAAACCGCCAGCATGCAGCATGTATACAAAGCACTGTTGCTCGACTACTTGCTAGCCGTACCGAACGTACGTAATACGGTTAGT
>JAUOBX010642936.1:0-12798 GCA_032360705.1 Eupentacta quinquesemita | reverse complement strand
CCCCCCCCCCCCCCCCCCCCCCCCCCCCCCCATGCGGAAATAGGCTCCAATAGGTTGGAATTTGATTCCCAAATTCAAACGAAAATATGGGAATACGTACATTGACTTGGTCTCCCCCTGGTCGTTTAATATTACGGGATCGGGAGTGGGATATTACCCGCTAGTGGATCACCCGGCTACAATCTTACAATGTAATTTTAATCGTCTAGTTAGTGGACTTAGGCATATCTTTATTTGAAATAAACACGGAATTTCCCTGTCAATCCCCTACGTGTAATGCGTTCCAGACGTATTAGTATCCGGACTGAATACAGAAACAGGATACCAGCTCCAGCAACCGCCTCTGAGATAGCGAAAGGAATCATTGTTGGCATAACATTCGGTAATTATACAGGGAAACGACGTAACGTGATCTAAGAGGAAGTATATCGACTGATATCTTAGCATTTGGCAATGTAATGTTCATGTCTACTTATTTCCTGCATTGGCATCACTGAAAACATGTGTGATAGGAAGGCGATTAAAAGTAAGACGTGCGGATTGTCTACGAATTGCATGCATTGTCGTTTTAAAGGGCCATGCTTTGCTAATCTTCGATCTGACTCACGCACAATTTACAGAGTTTGTTGTAGTTGATGGCTGTTTGAATTGCATATGATCAGTACTACCGATTGTTAGGAACATATGTTAGGTTACAGGATTACTAATAACCTGAAACTGAAAAATTCAACTACTTTTCATGGTGTATACAGATTCTCACTATTTTGTTCAACCTATATATCCCGGATCACACTTGTTCCTCGTGTATAGGCTCTATACACTACAATTACAAGTAGTCTTCAACTTTATGCTATTGCCCCATGTAGCATGACTTCTCCAAATGCCACTTTTCACTGATATTTTCAATTACAGTCCAGGTAGTGAATTAAATAACTTGCAAGAGCATATCTCATCGGCAGCTATTGCTGGGCCAACTGGCTAACACAGTCTGCCTCTAAAACTGATTCACTGTAAACAATATGCTACACCCAATCACAATTGTAATTCTTCAATATCAAGTAAATCCTCTCCAGATTCTGCAATATTACGAATCGAATTGAGTTGAGGGAAAATTTGTATTTTCCTAAAGACAATTAGCCTAGGTAAAGTACCTGGTTCAGGTACTACCATAGTCGGTCAAGACTGTAAGAAGGCCATTTCTATTAGTTATTGGACTAAAATTCCCCAAAATGTCACTAGACCAGTAATGCATCTCTGATGATGTTCTCTTGTCGTTTACACCGTATATAGACTGAGCCGGTGATAACTCTCTCATTACCGATTCTGCGAAGCCTGTAGTGTTACTAGTTGTAAAATGTAGCATTGTATGGTCCTTATCATATAAAGTTTTTCAGTGATGGAATGTGATGAAGATACCAATCCTATAGGCCTAGGAATAGAATTCTCCTCTAAAAAAGTACATGGTATATCCGTTCAATCAACTAACCTCAACAATTTATCCTAACCGCGATCATTCGAGCTGCCAGTGAGCACACCAAAAGACACTCAAACAATTGAACCTACCTTGCCCGTAGGATGCTACAAATAGCGTCACCAACCAAAGCGCAATCCACGCTGGAACAACGATGATTCGAGACGTAATCGCCACCATTTTGACTATGTTGCTCTTCAACGCCAGTATCCGTTGTAATGATGTGATCATGTTACATGGCGTGCGGTGCCACAAGGAAGTATTGGACTTGTTCTAAATATGCTACAAGGAAATATGTCATTCATATCTCAGTATCTCTCCACCTGTCGCAGCATATGCGTAGCCCAGCGTGCCGTCATATAGCAAGATTCTTACCACTCCTGGCCCTCGTCAGTATTGTAAAGCAATAAAGGAAGTACTTCAACACCCTATGGTTATTAGGGGCGAACCCCTCTGTTAAAGGCCAAGAGCATTTGCCCCAAATTACCCCGAAGGTGGACATGGCTGGTAACAAGCCTATTTTTCCGGATATGTGCTGGGATATGTGTAGAATAACATACTAGAAGTCCCCACAGATCCTAGAGGTGGAAACTTGAAAATCCAAGATGGCGTCCGAAATGGCCGCCATTCCCATTGTTTAGAAGAACTTCGTCTCCAGATTAGTTTAAGGAATGAATGGAGTGTCTCTCTACATGTTTTGCGGGATGAAGAATTCAATGAAACTATCACCTTAGTAATTGATGGCTTCTACATGACACAAACGAAGATGGCGCCCAAGTAGTTTCTCCAGAAGGGTCAATGTACTGTCCTGAGGTACGGGGAATATCGATATTATTATCATGATGATAAATATTTTCACATAGCATAAACCGAGGCACCGAGGTCAGCCCAAATAGTTATTAAAATGGCAACTCTTTCCAGTGTATGTCACATATGTGTTGCCAGTTTAGCATGGGAAGTAAAACAGCCTTCTGAAAACATGTTCGGAGGATTGAATTGAATGAACTACCATCTGAGTTATCAAATATTTTAAAGAGTCTAAACCAGGATAGTGTTCATACATCATTAAAATAGTCGCCGTTCTCAAATCTTCGTTACAGTAGGATCGCGTTTTTTCAAGGAGTTCAGATATCTTGTTTAGGCTACCAGGCCAAGGCCAAGGCTGAAGCCGAGGCATCAGTCCCAAAGCCGAGGCCGAGGCCGAGGCCGCACCCTCCGAGGCTGAGGCCGTGGCCGGGCTACTTTTTATATCAAAGGAAATATATCGAAGCATACTTTTCCTTCATCCAACATAGTATTACTATTGGAGCCCAGGTTCCATACTCCCTAATTGCCCTTCTCACAAGTGTTCAGAGAAAGAAACATGGTTTCAGCGAAGTACAAAAAAGTCCCGGCAAAAAGTCAAATGAATATGAACTAATTGGCCTTGCAAAGAATATGCCTATTACTGATCTGTTAGTAGGCCTACTCAATTGCGGAAGTGAGAGAAATTGAACTGTGGTGAACGCCGGTAGTACATTTGTCCGCAGTCCGCACACATACCATACGAATATATAGTGCTACTCATTTAAGGATGCATATTTATATTCATGTGTTCGGGAATATTATGTTTTTGTGTGATTAGGTGGCGGTGGCAAGTGGGCTTTTCTGCATGACGGCTGCCCTCTATTTGGCAGGTTGCATGCGAAAAAATCAAACCATGGCAGTCATTTCCAGTGAGGTCAACAGAGGTCACACTTGCGTACCGGTAATCATGCAATTTTTCAAAATAATTTCGTAAAATGTTGTGTATTGGACCTAAAGTTGGTCCTGAATAACCCGATAACATTCCAATGTCAGTCGCCAGTCGCGATCAAATTTAATTTTTTTGTGATTCATCTTCTTCGGGGGAAATTAGAAGGAGCTTGGTCATCAAAGGTCCTCTCAACGTGGGCGGTTCACCCGCCTGTTCATGTCTAGTTAGAGTACGAGCTCTGTCTAGAAACAGGAAAATGTTTTGAGTAATTTGCAACTGCAAATTTGTCCGATTTTCACAATGTCTGCCAAAACCCAGAACGATTTTTACTTCCAGCAGGCTAATTATTGTCAACAGAACCATCTCAAATTTTGGGACTGGGAGAAATGGAAATTAAATAAATAAAAGGACCGCAGATATAGCGCCACATACGAATAATGTGAAATAATTTATCCTAACAGTTCCCACTGTTAAGGTCACGCTCTATAATATTGTACAAGATAACAGATCTGTGTGTGTGTGTGTGTGTGTGTGTAGAGGTCTGCGATATCGTTACCATATACCGTGTTTGGATGGCTTACTGACTGTATGTATTTCGAAGCTGCATGCGCTGCACCGTGCTTTCACAGCTATATAATCTGAACTTTTCGGGCGCATCGATCAATGGTGTATTTGATATTGACAATAATGCAAAGCAATCCAGACATATGACACTTCGCAGTTTTAGTTACTTCTTTGCAATAATTGAAGTAAATTATTTCGCCCGGCCTCGGACCGGCCTCGACCAAATTTCCAAGGCGGGAGCTCCGAGGCCGAGACCGAGGCCGGCCTCGAGTTCTCCAACACTGCTTCTGAGAATAGCTGTGTACATCATTAGAGGTTGACTCTACGTTCCGTTGTGTGTAACAAGCTCTTTGGTGTAACAAGCTCTGAGCTCTGATTTTCAGCTCAAACCAGCTAATCTGGTTGAGCTATCGTAATGGGAGCGTCACTCTATCTATCTATCCAGTCCGTTAACATCTGCTTTCAAATGGCTGCCAAATGTTCGTTCTGTGACGGATCTTGACCAAACTCGGAGACAATGTTCATTGAATAATGGCACATCTTTGTCCTCTTGGAGCCCAAGGTCAATGGTCATCAAAGAGGCATAATGAGCTGTTTTGTGCAGAATTGCAGAAACGATAATCCTCTTACGAGGAACAGTCAATTTTCGCGAAATTGGGTGATGAATGATGTTCCTTAAGTGGTCCTACCTAAAATTTGTTCGCAGTTTTCCGAGATGTACTCGTTTCACGACAACAGCGCCCAAACGGTGTGAAAGGTGCAAAATATCCTTCAAAATCCTACTTCTCACAGGAGGAACAACGGATATTCTTGAAATTGGAGTATAATGTTTCTTATAGCTGTTATTTCTTAGAAGTTGTTTACATATTTTTGATGGTTGGTAATGTGTATACAGTATCACTGAGTTGGCCAAAAATATCAAAATCTTACCATTCGTGCCGAAATCGTTGGATTCTCTCGAAATGTGGGTCTACTGTCCCTCAGGCAGTGCTCGTTAGTATTTAATGCCAAAAAAATTGATTATTCACCCCCCAAAATTATTTCAGGTCCCAAACTGAAATGAGCCACCCCTAAAACAGGGGTGCCATATTTTTGGCCAATAATTTTCCCTCATCAGTCCGGTAACATGCTGGAAAAGCGCGAAAATGAATTGCAAATTAGCGAGTTCAGACAAGGATGCTAGATGCGTGATCAGCCGTTGAGAAACATATGGTACTTACCGTTTTTTTGTAACATGTTCTCTGACGAATATATTCCCATTTCCATGTCCAACTGACCAACAACATGTCCTGAATGCGGTACATCCTCAAAAACACACAGTCGTTTCCTTCGTTATTTCATATTCGAGGGACTGAATACCGCACAAATCGAAGCAAGCCAAGTTCAAATTTCCCACAGTACGGCACTATGTATGCCGTATAGGCTATAGTCTATAGCACTACACAGCGGACTGGAATATTTGATTATTAGCACTCGTCGCAGGCGCTCACCGCTATATTGGTTTTGCCGTTAAAGCTATGACTCATCGCTCAACTACGTGGGCTGTATAGGCGAAGCTGCGTTGATATGTGTGATTATGCAGTGGGTTGCCTAGGCAATACAAACGACCGTTTCGGATCCATGGATGAGAAGGTCAGTCACAAATCCATAATTTTCTAACAATTGAAACAGTCGATTATCAAATAACACGGTAGTTTTGTCCATTGTAATTTCGTCCTCACGAAGTTATATGTTTCGGAATGTCCTTTGCCCATACGATATGTCCTGAGGTGTTCAGATGGTTGACCTACATGGTGTTTATTGTTTGAAATCAAGATGGCGCGCTCATGAATAATAAGTTTTCCCCCGAAAACGCGGATTTATTTTTCGCGTTTTTCCGGCATGTAACCGGACTGTTTATAGAGACTCCCTCCAAGGTGTGTGCATTCTCAAAAAGCTGGGTAAGTTTGTTCACTTCTGGTGAGCTGGTAAAGGATCACTCCAGTGATTCTTTCTGCATGCTGTTGCTTGGCTCCTAAAATCGACCAATGACAAGCCGCCGATTATCCACTGAATGTGAGGCAACAAGGCATGCATCATTGACCAGGGGTGATGAATACCAGCGCTGCTGAGACTATGAATGAATAGGAGACTTTCTACAGTGTGTTATTAAAACAGTTGACTACTGGTAGGCAATGCCAGTGGCAGTGTGTGGTAATTTGCTGGTATATCAAACCAGCTACCAAAGATAGTTGAGCTACTTTGATGGGACTGCCTGACGGACTTACAGTGTGCCTGACCAGTCCGTAAACTCTTCAAAAAACGAGAGGGTTTGTTCCTAATTGAATCACCATGTTTGGAAATGAGCAAATCTGCAGTTGAATTAGTTCAGTAAAGTATTTATATGGCCCCTGGGTGGGGTCCTATTGGGAAAATATACAAGTTTGTTTCAAAACAATCGCTATGTTACAATATGCTTGAATCTTCAACAAAATTAGCTCAGAATTAGCAGAATTGTCGCATTCCAGGAAATTCAAATGTTCCCTTTGTAAAGCTTAAGGGGACATGTCTAATGCATAAATTGCTCTAGAATCACAATTTGATGCTTTCTACAATATTTATGTTTCCATCGTAAAAGCTAGGCAATCTGAGGCAAAACACTCTAATAATTGTTTACAATACTAAGAATTTCTGAGGCAAAATTGCACGGTTCTACGTATTCATAAATGTGGGAGCCATGAAACTGGATATTGAAGATCAAATTAAGAAGTAGATTTCAACCCAAAATGGTGGTCAGACAAGCTTGAAGTACATTTTTGTTATTAAACGATTCACTTTCCTTCAGGGGATATGAGACCTGTCACTCAGATTTGAAAATGACATATTTGAAAATTTGTGTGTGAATTCCTCTCTTCAAACTCACTGATGTATCAAACCATGCACAAGCTCTAATAATATGTTGGTTCTGTTGGTAGATGTCACACTTTTTGCTGAAAAATGTGCTAAATTTCTGCCATTCACAAACAATTCACACATTTTTTGCATTTGACTTGTTAAAATTGCCTCTGTTGACCAAATTGGACCATTGGGATGACAAAATGTGCCAGATTAAGAGACTACACCCAGGTTGATACACATTATCACCATTGGTACCCTCATTTATGGAATCACCAACATATAACCCCTTTGACGACATATTGTCCAAACAGTATTCTACTCTCACTCCAACTGTCTTCAACCAATCGGGACACACCGTTCTTCAGAACTAATGGGATGACAAAATATCAGCTTCTATACATGTATGCTGCTCTGTAGTGAACTTTTCAGAGAATAATCCATCCAGCAGTCCTGAGGGGCTTATGTAAACAGATCACCTGGCCTCTACACAGACATATTCAGGGACTATCTCAACTTCAAGAAGTCACTCAATTTTTTTGGAAAAGTGCCTCATCTCCATGTTATCAGGCCAAAACAGTCCCTAAATGGCCTTCTACCCGAATCCCTGGACACCCTCTAGGGAGCACTAGTCAATCATCATACTGACCAACTTTCATAATGATCCAACTTGAACTGTGGGAGGAGAAGCGTTTTGCAATTTTCGGCAAATTGAGTGATACTGTCCCTTTAATGACCTTTGACCCCAAATTTACCCTGGATGGCCCATCACTTGGTCATCATTGTGACCAAGTTTAATCAATATTTATCAAAGGGTGTGGGAGGAGTAGCAATTTGAATTCAACGGTCATTTTGGGTCAATTTCAGACATTTTGTGCATGGAAAGTTGTGGAATGCTCACAGTTTAAGGTTGGTCAGTATAATCGTTAGTGACCAATGCTACATAGGATATGAAACCGACACACAATGGTGCATGACCACATCCTATGTACTAGTTCACTGCATATTTAATATTTGTCAGGTTTGAGCTACTGAACCATTGGTTATCTGGTTATGAGTTTGACCTTGAGTGAACGGTCTGAGCGCATTTTTATTATCACTGCGGACATAGTCTTTGAAGAAAAATTGGTCACTAGTGAGCAGTTTACGACTAGTTTACGATCAGGTGTGGCGGCTTGTGATTAATACCCCTGCGATTTTTTCCCTCCGAATTCCCTTTGTGTATCGACATGACATGATACATATTTTTATAGAGGCATGCATAGAGCAAGCCTGCCATTCCCAGTGGAACCACACAATTTGCCTTGTCCTCTTTAGAGTGGATCCATGAAGTTATCTGTTGAATGATTATCAGAAAAGATGGATAGAGAATATGCCCTTCAACAATATTGAGCCCTTGAATCCTGGATCAATCATCACAGCATTAAATGCATTGTGGAATCATATTGTGCGAGGCATAGTATGGCCTGTTGCTCGGTCACATTCTCTTCTGTAGAGAGATTGACCAGTTCGATGGAGTTCATCTTATTTTGTTTCAGCTCGGCATCATTGAGTACATAATGACAAGCAGTGGATTGAAGGAACTATGGGAGACAGATGCGCTAGAATGTCAGTTTCCACGTTATTTGTGAGCTTACATGCTCTGTCTCCTCCTCACTTGTTGTAAGAACCTCTCGACATCGGAATGCTTTGCCATCCCTCTTCCTACAACCTTCAGCTTTTCAAGTCAAGTATCAACACGCTTTCTCCCACTACTCTCTTGTAACTCTTCCCTCGTCGGGCCTCGTCATACGGTCATAGGTTTATACCTTTGCCCATCTTGCTCCCATAAAAACAGCTGCCCTCATTGATATCTCGATTAGCACGCCTGGTACATTGGATAGTGTTGAACAAAGGATACATGATAGTACTTGTACTTATCCACGATGAAGTTTACAACTGTTTTTTTATCCACGTTGTGTTTCTAACAGAAGAAGCAAATGAACGAGAATCGGTGATTGTATCAAACATATCATGAGAATTGGACAATATATACAGTATAGGTAGCTTCTCTACAGCATACTTTATTATGTCATATCCATGGCACCCATGGCAGGACCGTGTATCCGACACGAGAGGCGGGGATGGTAACGGTCCACTGGTAAATTTGCGATCGTTAGCTGCGCTGCATTGGGCATATGGATCAGCTTAAATACACGAGACCCAGTGGGCCACCACGTAGCTCGTGGTTGACACTGCGGGCACTGAGTGGATTTGGGGGTGCGTCAGGATCAGGACTGGTCGCTTGTCAGGGGCGATATCTGTGAGCAGGAGGTATCATCCGAGCGTCTGCTCCTATGACTGAGTGAATATGTGAGAAACTGATATTGGCTGGCTCACTTGTTAGGCCGGCTGTAGACAGGCTGGCAGCTTCATCAGCCATTAGCCATAGCAGATGAAAATGGCACTGACCCACTAGTCATGTTACAACTAGTCCAGTTTTCTCGACAAGGACATTGTGGTCAGGTTGTTTAGGCAACTAGTGAGACCTCACCTAGAGACTCAGTCCAAGTGTGGAGTCCATACTTCTCAAAAGATAAACAGTTGATTGAAAACGTTCGGAGCAGGGCTACTAAACTAATTAGTTGGCTGCGGGCTTTACACTACTAGGACAGATTGAAGAGGGTAGGTCTAACTTCGATGGAGCTGAGGCGACTTCGGGATGATTTGAATCAGGTTTCCAAAATTGTCCATGGACTGAATGGTCACTCCTTCGACTACTTCTTTGAGTTTCCGATGTAACTACCAATAGCCTCAAGCTCCGTGGCAAACGATGCATGTTGGATAATCGTAAGTACTTTTTTCGCAGAGAGTTATCAATGAGTGGAATAGCCTTCCAGAAGATGCTGTTTCATCTACGAGTGGGAATTGATTCAAGAATAGCCTTGATTTTTTTCTTCAAGAACTGCAGACGAGTTCTGTAAGCATTGATCTTTTGTTCTTGTGGCTTCGGGGTCGTTCATGAAGACTTTTGTCCTTCCTGACCCTTCAATACCAAACTTAGCTACACTAACTAAGATGCAGCATTATTATTATTATTATTATTATTATTATTATGATCCTCCACTCATTGTCAATTTCATCTGGATAAGACCAAGATAAATTTACAAAGAGTGAAAGCAATCATACGTATATCAAGAGAGTTGGTGACGCTTTCATTTTGAAGCTTTATGGTGTTGTTCACTAAGATTTGTGCAATTGCATACAATATGGCGATTGGTCGCAACTTTTAGCTCCGCTGGTCAAAACATTCCACCTTCGTCGCCAATGTTATGTCTTGGTGTATATTTACCTCCAGACAGTATGCCGCGAGAATACACGTGAAGTGGTTCGATGGGTCTCAAGGCCAGAGCGTATAGCTGACTGGCTCATCGTGTATTCACGATACAGGTAATCTCCATTCATCAAAGTATAGACAATGGAAAGGAACGCTGTCTGATTACTAATCAATTAGCAGATCGAGGTAGACTACTGAGCATGCGTAATAATGCAATTGCAATATTACAGGTCACGATACGGAACAATATTACCTAAATGATGATTATCCCTGTTGCATCAAACACGTATCTCAATATGGAATCAGGGCAGTGCAAATTCGATAGTTGTCGCAATATGACTTGGAGTTGCGAAAATATTTTCCGGGAAATATGCCCAGTGGCCATTCAAGTTGTAATATAGTTGTAATTCCAGTAGGCCTACAGCTGAGTGGTGAACATGACAATACGCTAACCTCGGAGTCACACGGACGTGCCGACAATACGGACATGCCGATTTCTAGAACGCTGCTCATATTTCACGTAAACTGTAATTATTCGTCATTTCGCAGGTGAATTTGGTGGAGTTGGACGATATGGACCCACACTGATATCAATTTGTACTGAACTTGATGAAAAACGGCCAATTCAGAGCACTTGAAGAAAAAAAACAGTATTCCCAGAACCGCACACACTCCCAATCGCTTGCTTCAGTTGGCTCGGTCCGGGGAATAGAAATTACCTGATACTGATTCCGTGTTTCCGTCAGAATTCCCACCGTCTGAATTTCCAATGAATGCAAGTAAAACTATACACGTGGACTCGAATGCCTCCCCCTTCCCTCACCACCTCATGCCACAGAAAAGGATATACTATAATACTAACTCTCTGCCGACTGCCGATATGGCTGCATCAATAGGCCCACATAGTAAGCAGTCGTATTAACTGACATGATGTACTTAGTACTACATGCAGTACAGCATTACGCAATATATAATTATTTACATGATCATATTGTAGGCTTAATGAACCCTCTAACTATACTCGACGAACCCGGCAATACTCACTGAATCAACGATAGGAACGTTCCGAATTTCTTGCACCTCATTATAGAGACAGTCGAACATTACCTGCCCCAACTGAATCATTTTACCACCATGACTGAAGAGTCTGAATGAAGCCTGAACTTGGTCGAAGCACCGGCCCATTCTGCTCGAGGCGAGCCAGCGCGTGACGCGCCGCCGCTGGCTACGGGCAAGATGATCCGCTGGATAACGCCGACACCAAACTGCGTCTGATAGGCCTACCGTATATAATTTTTGAAATCTGTGAGAGTAACCTGATACCGAGCGAACGGGTCAACATGTGAGTATTACTGTATAGTACTCTCATCGCGGGCAGTTATTGAATACTGTACTACATGTAGGCCGCGATCGGAACACTGGGGGCCCGAGGTGACTGACAGGAACAGCGTGGTATCTGAATCAGGGCAGATTTCGACACGAAAAACAGGGAGCTAACTCGGCGAATTTGTAATCAATCTTCTCCGATGAAAATGTGATTCCATTCTAAGTTCGTTATCTCGAATGTTAATAGCAAAGAGAAAGCGAGATGACCCATTTTAACCTTCTCTGGAGATATGGTGATTAGTAATGTATGGAACGGTACGTAGTTTTCTCTTCAAGTTACTTTTTATTGTGACGAAAGAAATGTCGGAGACGGTGCTTTGCGATGATGTTTGCTTCCTTCCAAAAAATTGTTAGATATAGTCGCCTGCTTCGGAGTCCACATACTATGGCGGTGATCTAAATAATTGGATAATCCATATTCAGTTCAGTTCACGCCTTGTATCATGTCCCCACCCAGGACTACCGCGAACGGATATGCTCAAGACGAGGGCGTACATCCAGAATAATAGTCTATGTACAATCATTTTGGACTTTGCAGTCCGATATGAGAAAAAGTTTGAATTTGAATGAAATATTGAAATAAATAAGAGTTATTTTCAAATTACTGTCAAAGTACCAAAGCTGCAACCTAGTATTTCACCGGACAGTTCCCACTCCAGGGTTCTATACATTACAAACGAGCAACACCATATAACGGTAAACTCCTGTTGCTGACCCTGATATAGATCGACCAGAAAGCAGACAATTGATGGTTTATCACTTCAATGATCATCATATGATCATGTAAACAGTTCAAGTCCACACTGAAAGTGGACGATCCAATATCCGCGATCCATTTGATGCTATCCCGTGGCCTGCCCAAAAGAGACTATGTACAGATGTATGGAACGCCTGAAACGCCAACAAACACGTATTACAAATATCAGAAACGGATTCATGGCATGGACATATAGAATCAACAGGTTTCCTGTATGACCAATTCCTACATACCAAGTATGAGGTATCTGCAACTCTTCGTTCAGCAGTTATCGTGTTTAAAAGGTATTAAGACTTTGACCTCTGTTGACCTCAAATGATTTTGGACCGAAGCCAAAAACTATATAGGGATCATGTTCTCTTTACGACCAACCTACATACTAAGTATTAAGTCTCTGCACCTTCTCGTTCACAAGTTATCATGTTTACAAGGTTTTTATACTTTGACCTCTCTTGATCCCAACTGACCTTTGAGCGAACCCATAAAAAGGGATTATGTACTCCATATGCCATCTTCCAAACCAATTATGAAGTCCCTGCACTTTTTTGTTCACTAGTTATCGTGTCTAAAAGTTTTTACAATTTGACCTCTGTTGACCCCAAATGACCTCGGACCGAACTAACTAGAGAACCAATGGTTCAGTAGCTCAAACCGAAAAAATATTCAATATGTAGTGGGCTGTATGACGTGGTATC
>JAUOBX010642825.1:0-14894 GCA_032360705.1 Eupentacta quinquesemita | reverse complement strand
GTCTATTGAGAAGTTGCATTTTCTCAAGATGTAGCTTCACTTTAAGGGAGAGCTTCAGCCTTCCCAAACTTGTCTTCAGTCCACCTCATAGTTTCTTGATTATTCATTACACTTCATCACCTCATCAAGCAAAAAAATGTTATTCATTAGGAGCTCTAGAATGGAACAATTTCATGAGGGTGCACATTATACAGTCATCACAATGAATCTGCCTCCATAGTTTCACTTTTGCACTTCAGAATCATTATTAAAGTGAGCATGGTTGATCTTATCCATGTCCGATTCGATGAGCCATGGCAGTTTGATTTAAGCACTCATTTACATGATTATATATGTGATTGGCAATCCCGAATTTCAAACTTTTTCGGCGTGGTTCAAGAAACTGCCAATCAATAATCTGCGTTTATCACATTGAATCTGTCATCATTGGAGATTCAGAAAATGTACATCATGAACAATATGAGCAACCCTAGCACTGAAAGTCACTCCCACAATGTAATGTATTTCTCAGGTGCTGGACTGCACAGCATCTATTAATCCTAGCATTGCAACATCTTGACCTTGACCTATCATTGGTCCAACTTAACAATTCGAGAATGCAATATTCACATATTGTTTGTTCACTGGTGTAGGTACACCAAACCAAATCAACTGAATTACAATATCGAAAACCGTAAGTAGAAAGCTAGGAAGACCTAGACGATAAACCAAATAAGCTGAAATATTACTTGACTTGAGTACCATCAAATCTGTAATACCCCCCCCCCCCCCCCATGTTTGACTGGAATATCGTTGAAAAATTAGTCAAATTTAACCTAGATAAACCTCAAGTTAGCCCAAATCAGTCTACATTAGCCTAAAGGTATGTCCTTTGATAGAGGCCCCCTCTTATCAGAATGCAATGCCCCGGGGGCATTCATCAGAGATTACACAATGGTTTCTGTGATAGTCACAATGGTCCCTGATGATCCCGGATTTCTCTCGCCAGACATGTGTGCCAAGTTCCAGATCAATCAAAGAATGATACAAAGCTTTGTAGTGTTATTATCGCACTACTGATGCCTGATATTGTTTAATATCCCCAAACACTAAGAGGGATATATTTATTCATGCCCTTTCCAATAGATAAGTAAAGTGATGTAAGTTAACTGAGCACATTTGGAAGTCTAGAAATTCATGAGTGCTCTGTGCCGATGACCAACACAACCCACCAAAGGAGCATCAATAAATGGGTATGATCGACTGACCTACCTATCCCAGACTTGTCTTCTATCCACCTCATAGTTTCTTGATTATTCATTACCCTTTATCACCTAATCGAGCGAGAAAATGTTATTAATGAGGAGCTCTAGAATGGAGCAACATCATGACGGTACACATCACACAGTCATTGCAGTGAATCTGTCAACGTAGTGTTACCTCGATCTGCCGGCTTCCCGACCACATCAAGAACAGCAGCTACGCCACATTCAGGTCTAACCTCAAAACCCACCTCTTCTATGAGGCCTACCAGCAGTGATCACTGATTTTTGCGCCTCAGAACATGTTATGATTTTGGCGAGGTATAAATGTCTATGATTGATTGATTGATTGGATATGGAATTATCAGAAGACCGCGAGAACGAGTGATTCCTTGACTGCCTATCATGAGCGTCATCCCACCGGGTGGGGTCGCATAAATCGCGTCTACAAGCTGGCCAACATATATATGTATTCTGAGAATTGGAGCCTGGGTCACACATGAAGTATTAGGCTTATTGTTCTCTCCATACATGGAAAAGCTGAGTTTGATCTCGTCAATTATTTGTTTATAGAGATTTCAGACGTTGACCTCCAGTGACTTCACATAACCTCTGACTTGACCCCAATACAATAGTACGTGCTCATCATGTGGAACATACTTACCTTACACTGAGTTTTGTTACGATTGTGATCATGATATAAAATTAGGAGACATACCTAGCTAGTATGAGCTCCATCCATTTCGGTGGGAGCAAGGTGTCTTGTTAGAGCTAGAGCAGTTGGCTAGAGCATCACGTAAAAACACACACGTATACATTCACATGCGTGGGGTAGACTGGGGTGAAACGCACCCCGGGGTGAGACACCTCCCATGTTTACGGCTGAATGGGATGATATATAAAAATACCTGCTACCAGCATCAACAGAAACACTTCCAATGTTATGGACACACACACATCAGGGAGTCACGTGATAACTGCTTAAAAGTTTCATTGCAAATTATCTTTCTCACAGGCTTTCCTTATCAAATCTGCTATCTGTTTTCCACATTTCAGTTATTAGGATGTTACATATATAGAAAACTGATTGAACTCTAATGATCTAGTATATATAGCATATTTCCATTCAATTCGAGAAGACATCACAAGTACAAAATATGTCATGCGAGATCCATTTGAGAACTATTATACATGGGCTATACGAGCGTTGGGGTAAGGAACCCACTTTGTTGTATACTTTTGCTAAATCTTTGTCTACCAAAGCAACTTCGGCCAAATATTTGTGTTGGTATAATTCGACCCTCATCGGGACGTCCATTGATGTAAACGGATATTGAAATATGCATTGCATGTGGCAGTTATGGGGGTCCAAAGTTACGAGGCCTCTCACCCCAGTATCCTACAAATACGACTGAATATAGATTCTCCGACTGAAGCCAGGGGGTAAAAAAAATATCTTATTCCACAGTAGCAAATGATGTAAGTTCATTTCATATCAAATGTTACTTCTACAGATAAGTTTCACTAAATTCCGCTAATAATAACAGGCAGGTAATAGACGACAGCTGTCATTTGGCACGTTCAGTCAGAGATAGAGAATTCGTAGTACCTTTTTGACTAGGAACTCTGTGTTAAGTTCGATCATCAAAGGCCAATAAAGCTACTCATAGCTCATCGCAGAAGGATCGCAGTGCGCCTACTTTGTTTTTTTGATATGATATGTTGGAATCGCATTTCTTTCCTCCTTCCTCTTCATCAGTAGTCTTGTAAAGTGCTTTGGAACGTTTTGGTATATTATAGGCTATAGCTAATAGAAAATATCGCGACACTATTGGTGCGAACAATCTCAACCTCCTCCTCTTCAACCCGTGTACCATCAGTGAACTCCTGATCACTCATCCGAAATGTGTGACTGATTTGATCCATTGCAATTTCGCCAACACGCCCACAACAAATGATACATGATATCATAATCATGAAACATCATGTAACTATCTATTTATATGGTCTCACACACAAAATCACCATAGTAATTCAGTCTTCAAGTTATCGATACAATGATCGTCAAATTACAGAGAAACAAAGTAAACATCAATTATGTCGAGAGGAGACACTCGCAATGTTATTCATCGCAACTCTATACCTTCCGCTCCTAAACATATACACAATATTATTTAGCTATGACTTACAGTTTGCTAGCACATGGGTGATAACCTAGAATATCTGGCTATGAGACGTCATTTTGCAATAACTACAAACAACCATCCGGGCGGGCACAAAGCAAGAAATAATCCACTGATCCCAATGAAAGGACGAGCCACTCTGATTTGTGTGGTTAAGGTGGACTCCGTGGATACTGGATCAACTGTTGATAGTCCATTCCACCCCATGATATTGCGGCATTAGTGCAAACAACCTCAGCCTCCTCCCTCTCATGCTGGTAGCCTTTCAGTGAACTACTATCTCCAATCTGCAGAGCTGACTACTGTATTATTATCAGCTGTGTGTAAGCCTATACTTGGACATACACACAACGAACACACACAAATGGCGTATTACATGCACATCACTACGCTCAATCCAGTTGAGGACCTTAACCTCACTACACTATAGAGTTACAAGTTCCACGCCATAGTACTTTGACCGACCAATCGTCCACGTTCCCGCTCGATTGACTTGATGAAATTGGATGTGGAATTTCGTGCATGACTTATGATTGGAGGACATCCCTGCTGTACAAGAGTGAGCGATTTGCAACAGTGTTGAATTTTGATTTCTGGTAACTCATCTCCCTGAATACAAACGTCCATTCATCGATCATCGTCGTTGTGTTAGAAAGTCAAATCCACACGTGTTCTCAATCTCTTCCTCGTCTTTTCCATTGTCCTCCCTCACATCTTCTCGATCAAAATGTCACAGCTACAGTGGTAGGTCAGCATTGTTTGATCCAGTTGCCAGTTGGATTCAGCACCACTACTTTCGTTGTCAACCAACTATGTTCATCGAACTTTCCTACAACAGATTCATCAATGAATAATGCTTCCAATGTGGAGAGCATACCAGCATGGCGGATCATTCTTTAGTACTCTCAGGCCGCGCCCCCAGGAGTTGGGCAGGGGACAATGGTCATAGAAGACTATTGAATGTATCTATCTGTACATATTTACTGTTCCAGTTCGATGTTGTTGTTCGATGTCTTTCGATGTTGTTCATCTTGTTTACATTTCTCTGTAGAACGATTGCATATATTCGTTATGTGACGCGCTATTTGAGCATTTGATATTATAATTATCATCTTGGCTGAGTGGGGAGCATTATCCAATTCGAGATCATGGTTATTGTTTGACCAATTGTCGGGCATCACGTGATTTGTTAGCCTCTATTTTTCCCTCTGGCTCAGATATTGCCCAAAGGATAATTGATACCAAACACCTCTATGGATCGATCATCACATGTGAGAGGAGTAACAAAGAACTGAACAAGGCACTATGGTATAGGAAGATCCAGCAAATTTGTTGGTCAGCTGTTAGCGGTCAGCAAGAAAGTCCTTTGGTGACTGCGGAGGATTGTATAATTTTCCCTCATTGAGCAGCAATGTCAGGTTACCTATCACCCTCCGTTGAGTGA
The DNA here is from genome assembly GCA_032360705.1 of Eupentacta quinquesemita. Classification (NCBI taxonomy): domain Eukaryota; kingdom Metazoa; phylum Echinodermata; class Holothuroidea; order Dendrochirotida; family Sclerodactylidae; genus Eupentacta; species Eupentacta quinquesemita. Next base: position 10,026 of record JAUOBX010642825.1, on the reverse strand, counting down.
GACCTTCCCGAATATCATCGAAAATCGATATATCGGAGTCACAAACATCCCAGAACAAGCCACTGTACTATCTTTATTGTGGATACCCTGTGTGAAGGGAATACAGTATTTGCTTCGCCTAATGACGTTGGCCGAACATTTTTATTTTAATGAATGCCATAAATTTCGATGTATAAACCGGAATAATTTTTTGCTGGCGGTTGACAGCCATCATGTTCAGTAATATTGAGCCAACAATGAAGGAGTCAACTTTGATTCAACGAGGAGTACCAACCACCAGACAGTGATCATTGTTGCACACACTTAGGCCTACTGTTCTGACCGTACACGCCCGGGAAAATACCAATATCTGAGTATTGTAGTTACTCTGTTACATCGGTGACTGCACTAGTAACCAACTGAAAGAGGGAGCTTTATGTTATCGAATACCCCGAAAGCATACGGCATGTGCAACTACACGGGAGGGATTTAGGGGAGTGGTTGGTGCGGACGGAACTATTTGGATAGATCCGGATTTATGATGTCGCTAAATCTTTTTCATGGTAGACAACTGTCGTTCGCCTGCATCCATGCGAGCTTGGTTTGCGTCTACGTATGGCTATATCAATACACGTGTTGGCCTATCTGGGAAAAGGCAACACTTCATGACATTCCTTCTGTACAATATAGCATTCGTTTTTTTATAATATCAGTTTATTCCAATTATAATGCTGAGTTACAAACGGACACGCACATACTGTGTGCGAACTGTTGAAGATAAGTAGGCTGAAGGAAAGTACTAGTCTGATAGTTCGGATTGTTTGTTATGGTTTACTCGCCGGACACGGGTACCTATCCCATACAAGCTGGCGAGGGTGCATACATGGATACGACACTCTTGTCGGCTGCGAACACCACGCTAGGACACGGACCGAGGCAACGCCTCTGAAGCGTGACCTTAATGCGGGGAAGGTCATTACACGCAGACGGCAATGTACGAATCACTCATTGTGAGCATTCAGGATGAAGCACCCTGCTGAAGGGTACAACCAGTAATCTCTGGATTATCAGCTCGGCGCTCTAGCCAACCGGGCTACCCGCACGCTCTACGCTCCGTGATGTAATGGTTATATGGACTGGGCGCCTATTCTTGTAAGAGTTGCCTAGAATATCGAACTACCATGGATAAAACGAATTCTGTTTTTCATCGGCACATAAATCCGGTTCAATATGATCAGAAGATTCCACTCCCTCTCTTCATGCCAACGGATATGGAATGAGCAATGACACATATATTAGGTTATAATGTTCATTAGCCTGGAGCATAAACTCTCCACAATCCTACGTGACATCTGGTAAACTAACATTCAATCAGCTGTGAATAACGGGGTCGTCGCCGATAGCACTGAATGGCAGCTTTATTTCGGTCGGGATTCCCCCAAAGAACTTTCCTTGATCTTATCTGATCAGAGGTACAGCCTGTGTCAACGTATTAATTCACCATCATATCCACCAGACGTGACTTCACATTTAGTGTTCGTCTCGTCTGATATACAACCCATGTCACTTGTTCCTCGAATCCCCACTGAGCGTTAATAAATCTGACATGAATGTTCGCATGTCATGCAGTTGTGAGGGATCACCAGATCATATGATATGTTTCCCAGCTGCTGATTGAACAAGCTGAGCGGAAATTAGCGTCATTCTATAGAGTATATCCTTCCGCCATCACCTAGCCCAGACATCGCTTGCATATTCTCCTTCAAGGGAAGAATCCCCTCAGGCCGAGAACTACTACCAATTGCTCAGATCTATATTGTGTCGAGTTAACGGAGGGGAAAAACGAATTGGACGAAGACTGGATAAAGAGATTTGGACATTCAAGCGAACAAGGTACTTACTAGTATATACTGCCTGTCATATATACCATCATGTGTGATGCGATATGTATTCACCAAACCTTTCCTATATTATAAAAAAATATATTTTAGGGTGGCATGCTCTTCAAAGCTTGGCCGACCATGAATCGCCACGCCCTTCTGTCCTGTGCTGCATGGGGCGCATCTGTCATGCTGAGACCTGTCCACTCAGCAATGTATTTTAGCCAGGTCTTTCTGGGACGTCCTCTCCCCCTCCTTCCGTTCAGCCTGCCTTGCAGTAGGTGGTGTTGAATTTTCTGTGCTCTGACAATGTGTCCGAAATACTGGCACGTCTTGTTCTTGATCGATCCTAGCAACTTCCTCTCTTCTCCAACGAAATTAAGGCTCCACTCATTTGTTCGGTGTTCCACATATGAGATGCTCATCATTTTTCTGTAGGCCCAGAATAATGAAAATTAGAACTCTAAACATTTTAGTATAATTCTCACATCGAATATATTCACATTTTTTGGTAGTTGGGAGTAATAGAGTATCGTGTCATTTTGCGAGGTAACCCTGCCCAGATGTTATTGCACTTTTCGGTCATTTCGGATATGGAGATTTCAGAATAAAGGGTGCAATTTTTTTCGAGGTCGTCTTGACGGCCATTTTGGGAGTTGAAAATGACTGCCACTGGTGTACGAAAATCACCATATCTGTTTGCATATAGTGAGGATAGAATGGATTTTGATGGTCACTACAACTGCTGTCTTACCAATATACCGAGTAGTAATGTTTTTATCACTAATTACAACAAGCAGCCATTTTCAAATCTACGATGGCCGCCATTCCCACACGAAATGATCCTCTCTTCGAATGTGGTGGCTATAGAAGTTATTTTGGTGGCCAATCTAACTGCCGCAATACAAACGGACCCAATAATAATGTTCTCTTCACTATTGTATAGGTCGGCCATATCGAAATCCAATGTGGCCGCCATCTTCATATGGACGTGATCACATCTCTTTGAGTATAGTCACTGTAGGCCGAGCTATAATGCCCATTATTTCAATAACAGATGAAATAGCTCTAACACCAACAAGCCAATCAACGACTACGATACCAACACACCTAGCAGTAGTGTTTTCATCACCATCGAAACTGATCGGCGACCATTTTTAAATCCAAGATGGTCGTCATTATTCGGGAATGATAATATCTCTTCGAGTGTAATGCTATAAACCTATTTTAGGCCAACGGCCGCAATACCAAAATTCCAAATTTATTGTTTTCTTCACTATTGCGATGGGTGGCCATTCCGAAATAAAAAAATGGCCAACATTTTAATGTGGAAATGATCATGATTCTTAGTTCGTTAGTGGTTGTACGTACGCAGGGCTATCTGGCTATGTTGTCTATTGTTTCAATTGCAAATTCAGTAGCACTGATACGAACAAGCCGAGTAGTAATTGTTTAATCATCTTAAACGGCGGCCATTCTGTGGGATCATATATCTTTGTGTGTAGTGGCAATAGTGGTATTGTCGCTAGTGTGTTGAAGGTAACCCTGACTATAACCTTCATTAAGCCAATTCACAGTTATCAATGCGCTAGCTCACAGCGGCTAAAACTAGTAAAACGTTCGGGATCAGACGGAAATTCACACATTGACTTATCGATACGGGGTATTTTTAAACTGTCATAACTCGCTGGGAATTATGTTATTTAGCCCAATCTTGTCATCGTCCTGAAGTGTGGGGGAAATATCAGTGACAGTAGCAACCAGAATTAACATACTTGGGGTTCAGCCTTGTACAATTCCTCAATCTACCCAGCCCAATGAGCCCTCCAATTGGATTCATCAGCTACGGTATATTGACATCTGGGCAACGTAAAACAGAAGTTAAGAAACTGAGTTTCCGAATCCCTAATGGGCCAGGTGGCGATTCTATCTCAGCTTCCATTGCCATGAACCGATGCGTCAATGAGGCTAGAAAGTCGAATCCTACCATCGAGTCAAGCCAGGCAAATTGGTTGAATGAAGTTAACTGCATCCCTTGGGCTTTGGAGATACACGCTCAGAGTGAACCTTGACACTTGAATATACTCTGCAGTTCTTGAACATTTTCTACCTCCCATCTAGAGTGCTGGATCTATCTACTCAACGGTCACACTCTCTTTTGAACATTGAGACCATGAGCCAACACCAGCTCACTCTGTCCAAACACGGATACTGGATCCTTGAGGACCAACATATGACTGATAGCTGAAGGGCAGCAACAGTAGTGTCCTCTAAAATTACCTTTGCAGCACAAGAAAGAATAATATCACTCACAGAACTGAATCGGGTATATAATGCTTCAGTGTACACTCAGTAACTGGCGCTACATGTGGAACCAAGACACGATCCTACGAAGCTCCTTCTATAAGACCGGCACACAGGCATCCTCATGAAGCTAGAGGATGTTCCATGTACCAAATCGGTCTCAAATTAGGCTGAGGCGGAGGAAACATGATTACCCACAGCACAGTGCCAAACACAAGGCACGAACGTTGGGGTCTTCTCATATCCCAGACCCGGGGGTCCCGAAGGGGTTCGTCCAGAGTCCTTTCCATGCTGTACGTTCCTACAATTGGCGACTGCGTCAGTGGCCTGTGAAAACTGCGTTTGATTGTGTCCTCGCCTCGAAATCGCATTTGCTTTCAGAATGTCCGCCACTACTGATTATGAATTTTTATTCAGCTAACAATGTTCCAAATAGCAATCAGTTGTTGCCTCCTGATTTAACATTTACTTGAAACCACATTTTAGGCAAACCGTTTTTCGATGGCATATGGTTACCATATTAACTTTCGAAATGACCACCTCTCAATGCTGATAAGAACAGTACTACTGGGTTTATAGGAGCCATAGCTATTTATCATACCATCTTGGATTCCAAGATGGCCGCTTTTCCAAAGATAATTCAACACTACTACTGAGCGTGTAGAATCAGAGCTATTATATTTGCTTCAAAACAATGGATATGTAGCCCGGCCTATACAGCCACTACACACAAAGAGGTGTGGTACTTTTTATTGAACAAATAGCGGCCATGTTGAATTCCAAGATGGTCACTCTTTTTAACAGTGATGAGAACAATACTACCGGGCTTGTTGGTATTGGTACTGTTAGATTGGCTACTGAATCAAATTATATTTACTTAGATATATATCGAAGGGATGTGATCAATACAGTATAGAATGGCGGTCAGCTTGGATTTAAAATGGCCGCTGTTTTTGATAGTGATTAATTCATTACTACTGGGTTTGTTGGTATTGTAACCATTGGATTAGCGAATTAGATAAGATAAGACGCCCATTATTAAAATAACACCCTCCATTTTCGAATTCTCCCTATTCGAAATGACTAAAGAGTGTAATGAAATCGCTTCGGGCAGGGCTATCTCGAAAACATGAGATTCCTTACTATGGATTGAGTGAGGGTGTCCCAATTCAGGTGAAATGTACATGTGTTGACCTGAAAGAAATGACATTGTTATCTATATATATGTAACATATGTACCCAATTTGAAATTGTTACATCCACACACACACACACGTACACACACATACAACTACCCACGCAGACACACACCCGCATAGATTCCCCTCAACTTCGACAAGGAATAAAAAAACGGCAATGATTACAAGCGGCGAGAGTTAACATCACCAAGGCCGAATAATCGATTTATACTAGGATGTTCGATTAGAGAGGACGTTTTATGATATCTGGCTATTTTCTTTATCCTGCAATCCACGTCCCTTTCCTTTCTGATAATATATCATTCATGTCCCCATAAATCTACGATAACTACAAAATGGGATATGTCATTTTCATTTATTTATTCATTTATTTATTGGTAATATCAGTTTCATTAATAATGAGTAGTGCAAAACAACTCTCGCGTCCCGGTATCTATCCCTTATAACATCTCGTATTGCATCTAGATTATTGGCATCATCGTTGTAATATTTCCAGAGTTAGCCTCACCTAATCTTTCTGACAGCCGAAGTCTGTCTCCGATATTTCTTGAAATTATTGAGGTCTATCAATCCGCAATTATTGCTGTCATTCTCGGCGATTGATAGGTGTTGAAGAACAACTAATATTAATTCAATTGAATCATAACATATATGATATGTTATTTCAAAGCAACAGATATGTAACTTAAGTAGGTGTCAAATTAATATGATGATATTTATTTCATCTTTATGGCTAGCGATGAACATTGATGTTTTTTTCATATCAATAGCTGTCATGTCTTTGATATGAATATGTTTTCAGTAATTGAGGTCAAGCCAAATAGTGTAAGTTTCCATCCCCATAGGAGTCTCGTTAGTTTATATCGTGTAATGTTATTTAGCAACGATTATTCATTTTGAGTGAACATTGGGACCAAACAAGTTTGCTGTTGTTCGGTTTGCCACAGACGCTCCCCGGGGACGCAGGTTTGCATGTACGGTAGCTTATTTCTAGTTCATACAAACGAATTAGCCTGAGGGAGATATAGGTTGCGTAAGTAGGCTCAATTTGTTTTCGTCTGTCCCCACGAGCGGTGTACGTTTCAGCTCGCAACCCATGTCATGCACGGGAGAAGGGCGCTGGATCAACCCTGTTCCTGCAGCAATAGGTAGGATCGGTATTGTTTAGGCTCTATTTCAAGTTTAGTGCTCTTTTGTAAGAGGTAAATCCGTCGGGACTTGGCAGAATTCAAGCATCTTACAGCAACAATGGTTGATATTGGAGTGTCTATGTCTATTTGACCGGATTTTTTGTCTATGTCACTATTTTCAAGTGTTAGGCTGAGACGTCTTGAAAAAAAGTAAGCATAAATCTCCATTCATATTGGCCTTTCATGATTTTCTCAGTTATCATATCCATGTAGGCCTATGAAGATATTTTCTCAGTAACAATACCCAAATATACAAATAGGTTCCAGTTGCCATATACATGTATAAAGTTATCTCACCAGTCACCACATCAGTATATAGATATATTTTCCAGTTACTATACGCGTGTTAAATATATTTTCTCAGTTACGATATTCATGTATGAAGATATTTTCTCAGTTACCATATCCATGAATGAAGTTGTTCTTCCAGTTACCATTTGAGTAAATGCAAAATAATCTCGGTTATCATATCCACTCCATCAAACCCAAATAGTTGCATGAAAATAATACAACTAAGCAATTATCAGAATTCGCACAATCGCCCTACTTCGTGTACATATGGTTTAACAGGGGACCCTGCACTTACTGAGGGGTGGATAGCCATCAGCGAACCGCCGCTTTGGGCATTCATTTATTCATTTATTCATTCATTCATTTATTCATTCATTCATTTATTCATTTATTTATTCATTCATTTATTCATTTGTTTATTCATTTACTTATTCATTTGTTCATTCATTTCAGGTAGCAATGGAGCTGTTTTTCCTTGTAATTCTGGTGGTACCAGCACTTGGTCACTCGGAATCAACAGAAATTGTAAGTAGTACTGCCAAGCATAATGGGAAACCTGTTCATGTCTTCATGTCTTTACAACTTGTTACGAGGAAGTTATTCTGACAAAATTGTGTCCAATGTTATAGATTAGATTTCCTTCAAACTTGGTTGATGGAGATGGAACGATGACAAAATTTAGGAAAGACATATTTTAGGACTCCAGTAGGCTGTGTGGTGGTTTGTTAGGCTTGGTCCAAGTAATTCGACATGAAAATACCCTAATAATGTAATCATGGGTCAAAGGTAATAACATACGCTACACAGCTAATGTTCGGGTGATATTCACGAATTGAAAATATTAAACGTGTTATTCTTTCATATCCCAATTTGTATTTACCTGCCGATGTTCTCCTGTAGCAGGATTTTAGCGAACCATTCTCACATAGTGTTTATTCTACGAGTCTGTACATTGTCTACTGGACTGGACCGAAGATATTGACATAAATTCCATTCACCAGTTATTTTATTAAATAAAAGCAATTTTACATGACACTTGTTGGGGAACAAATACATTTCTTCGTACATGTATGTCCCAAATTCCCAAACATATGTTCATTATCATGAGCCGTTCTTCCACAAGTGTTTACGTATTTGTTATCGAGAAATTAGTTTCGAGCGCAATATTCTCTACCAAACCTTATCAAGACTTGTACTATTCAGTTATTGAGAGCTAGTGCTGCATATTTTGATATATTATTATACGGTTTTTAATCTTTGGTTGTAACTTATTAGCCCATTACCCAGGGACGAGAATATTTGTTGAATACCATTCTATTTCTTTTCACGGGAAAAAGCGTACCCTGCTCTTTGTATGTACAACTTTGTATGTCATACTCATAAAGAAAAATTGAAACTAACATATTTCTATATGGCCTCCGTAAAATTATACTTACTGATTATTTGATATTATTGCCGCATTCCATTTGAGGTGACATCTTGATCAATGAATATTTGGGTTTATCATTTGTCAGTATGTGAGTATCATACTGAAAGTCAGGTAGTTGATCACATAAAATTTTACAACTCGAAATTTTAGGCAAGAAAGTTGGGCATCTCGCATGAGCAGTACCTCGTGTACCTTTTTCCTTGTACAATTCCCAAACAGACGTGAGAGAGCGAATCCTAATATCTTTCCTAGTGGATGTTACTGATTATAACTTTACTCTTCATATGGAATTACAGAAATAACATTTGGTATCCAATGAAAGCATTATGAGAATGCATGGCGGGCGTTCTGAACTTTGCTTTCGTGAGCCGTCATCTTAGATATTAGTTTGTTACGACATTTTTACTGGACCGCAAATCACGTGTTGGAAGTAGTTAATATAATATCTTCTTTCTTATATAGCGCTTTCCCACGTCAGTGACATGCTCAAAGCGCTTTTACAGATAGTTACAACCAGAGTAACAGTAATAAGTACGCAGTAATAGGAACACACCATAATTACATTTCTACCCTAGTAGGCTGGAGTGGGAGCAAAAACCGCTATTCTCGCTGCCCTAAAGGCCAATGGAAGTGCTGAACATGACTTTGCAGATCATGATTCCCTCTGTCCAGTATATGAAAAAAATCCAACCCCCCAAATGTCTGTGAGTCAATAAGACGATGAAAAAGGATAGATCTGTTATAACGCAATGTTTTTCGATGTCACGAGGGGGAGGCAAATGCATGTTCAGTATAAAGTAAATGCAAAGTTGACTCTTTCGAAACTATGTCAGACGAAAAATGTGAACCTGGTATGGAAAACAATTCACATAATTTTAGGAATATATAGATGCAAGCGATCATTGACTTCGAAGGCATGAAAAATATGTTATTATTGTGTAGTCTAGAAGGGACATTCATTTGGTTCCCTCCGTGGCGTCATCAGACCTGACCCATTAATAAAGATAACACAACTATACAACAAGTTGGGAACTTCAAATGTTGGATTTAGGGGTATTGAAGTATGCACTTTCCATCTATGTAAGTTTCAAAGCAATGAATTAGATCTTCATCTGGCCCTTGAGGCAGGATTCCAACTAGGCGGATTCGGGATGCGGCAAAACACATAAACATTGCTCTTACGCAAGCAACAACGTGAAACGTGCCCGAATAAGTCGTATTAGGGTAACAAAAATGAAAAAAGATTCCAAAGTGGCAAAAAAGAATTCGAAGTAGACGGGAAGAGCGTCGGGAAAGCAAAACTACCAACATTGCGGCATCAGAGTAGCATACTGCAAGGGAGTTATGTAGTATATCTCCTATATAAACTAATTGAACGTCCGTTTTAATGAGCTATTACATATTTATTGCGTCTGCGCATCCTACATTGTTTTCCCGTTCCCCAAATATATTTCTCCCGCATCCGCACCTACCGTGAACTGGGGTAAATTTGGCAGCTTTGGGATTTCATTAGAATTACCGACTGCCCTCTATTTCCTAAATTGTGTCTCTCCTGTTATCTCCTCGCATATTTGAAGGTATAGTTGGAATACTTTTTCTCAAGCAAGTTTATCAGGATAGATACTACCAACATTAATCTATAAACAATTGGAATCAGGAAATGATGTGTTTACCTGGGTTTACCTGGGTGGCCACTCACGTCTAGAGTGGCCTAAGGATAGTAGGTTTTCCAACCCTTAAAGATCCTGCTGTTC
>JAUOBX010642714.1:0-14894 GCA_032360705.1 Eupentacta quinquesemita | reverse complement strand
GCATCAAGGTCAAATTTCTCCCGCCCAGAAAAGTCGTTAAGGTTGTCCCACTGTTCAAGCCAGTAGACCTGTAATGTAGGCAGCCAGGCTACCTCTCACGAGTAGGTAATATGAAGCCTCTTGAAAGGCTCAAAGATACCAAGCCTACATAGTACTGAACGCATATTAACAAAACACAGTGAATGACGATAGCTTAGCAATTGTAGATATAGTATCAGGTAAGTCGAGCTGGCTTGCATTCGAGTAGTTAAGAATGAATAAGGCTATCCAAGTTTGCAATACAATCCCCGTACGCGAGCAGGTTTCAAGGGCGAACGAAAATGATATCACGAACGCACTCAACCGCTCCCTCGTGGAATGGCTGTCCACCTGGGTAACTCACGGACATGAATCATTTATTGGAGTGAGGCTTCGAATTTCAAGTTTGGCATATATCACTAACCCATCATAAGTAGATCAATAAATGTAAAACTGCTTGAAATTGTGAATACTGAAAGCATGTCAACTATACCGTAGTGATAGTTTAACTGGTCACAAGTACGAGGTAAATTATACTGGCATGCATTCAGGAAGACCAAAACTGATTATGCTACCCGAGTGTGTAAAAAATGCTTCCATTTGAGCAGGTCTCACGGACTCACTCAGCAACTTCCTCGAAATATGACTGCCGACCCAGTCTACATGCAGACATGAATCTTCCTTATAATCATATTTCCTCTGGAACAGTAAATGTACAAGGTTGTTCGAAAAGCCAAGTAGGCCTACACCGGAATTAATTAGGCTACTCTAGTGTGCAATGGAAGCCACCGACCTTAGGTCTCTCGGGCAAATGGAAATTCGAAATAATCTCAAAAACTACCTCCCTGTCTTACAAACAGACAAATGAAATCGCTGCCGACCTACATTAGGCTAATGCGTCCAACGCAAACCTGTCGAAAATTGTAATCACCAGCTCAACCAACATCTTCCTAAACTGGATATGTTTTGAGAGCAGTTCCGGGAAGACCTTATCACCATCTCATCGCTGATTGCTCGCTGGCTGACAAGAAACACGTATACAAAGGAGTATGCCTGAATCACTCTCCGCCACAGTCTTCCTTTACTCTACAGTGTAGCCCCTTTGGCTCTAAAAGATCCATTGTTTGTCACGATCCACTGGCATTTGTAATTTCAAAGCCAATAGACTTCTTTTTCTGCTCAACGCTTACTTTATACCGTTGCTGGCTTAATAACAATTTTGAAACACCTCGATCCCTGCTGAGTGGGATTTCACACCTCACGCGGTAGAAACTGGCGTCGTTTCTCGGATCGTAGAAGGCCATACTATTGTAGATGCCAATTATTAGGTGCGATCATGAACGAGCACAGAGGCACACAGGAAAGTGTCTACTGGGGACAGATACCGTTCGCCTTGAGTTCCTCCCGCCCGGAAGGAACACCGAGTCGCACGAGAAAAAAACAAGGACTATTGATAACTGAATGAGACCTGGGAGGATTCGGTTCATCAACCGGAATGATTCCGTGTAGGATGGAATGTCACGCAGCATAGAGCAGGGCGTCTTATCATCAAGTCAGCAACACACATAGGTTAGTGTATTGAGATGGTACCGCATACTGATACCAGTTTGTTACGATAAATAGAGTCAAATCGGGTACATAAAACTTAAAATGAGATGACCAGTCTGGACTATAAATACGAAATGCTCAATGACCCCTCGCATGTCAATTTCGGTTATTAGACTCGCATACAATACGTAGTGAGGCATTCCCAATCATTGACCTATTGCGATAACACTAATATATATTTATATACCTGCTCTAACCCTAACCCACATGTATGAAGCGTCATCCTTTCACGAGAGCTCTGCTAAGTAAAACTCTTCAATACATCAACGACACACCGTATAGCTTCTCGTTTTGCCCCTGCGTCGTTTTTCTAGTTCCCGTACACAATATATTCACTGTACTAACAATCTCCCCTCTAATCATACTGACGGAAATTTTCGATTTCGACGATGCGGTTTCGATAGTTCGCATCAAGTTTCTCCATTTGTTGTTATCAGAATATGTGTGATACTCTGCCATCGGAGGTTATTAGACTTGCTCACAAAACGTAGTGATGAAATCGTTCCCGAAGCTTGACCGGGGACATTACTATTTTATATGTACTTACTCTAACCCTACACATGTATGAAGCGTCATTTCCACGCGAAAGCCCTGCTAATTAGATGTATTCCCATAAAGGCCTACGCTAACAACGGCACTCCTCATAGTTTATTGTGAATGCACCTGCGTCTCCTTATTAGTTTCCGTACACGCTATATCCACTATATTAGCGGCATCTCATCTAATCTTTTCTGACGTCACTATTTATTTTCATTAATTTTGTTTCGATAGTCTACTACAACTTTCTCTTCTGATCGTTATCAAAATGAAGCGTGTTCCCAAGTCCTATATTCATCGAGGTAGGAATAGTTATTTCATCGTATCTAATTACATATTGTCTGTGAGTAATAGTACCTTTGTATAACTGGACAATGTTATGCGCAGACTGCATTGGCTTTATGAGTGGTGGGCCAAGTTTCGATAATTTCCTCATCTACAGTGAACAGGGGTTATCAAGTTGGAATCTTTGCAAGCGAGACACATCCTCAAACTTGTGTTCCTTCCTGTGATCGTGTGTTCCATTCAATAATATTAGCGGGTAATTACAATTCTATCTATATCATTCAGGGAAAATGTGTACTCACATTAATGCCTTCTCGCAAAACACATTTTAATATGCCGCATCAAACAGCTGAACAGCAGTAACAGCTTCTACGGAAAGTAAATTAAACACAGTTTCAATTATGTTATATCATTCTAATCTGATCGTGACATTGACATACTGAGAGATTTGTCATGGGGGGTTGGGGACACATGGAAATGGCGCCATCATAGGTGGTCTGACCGCCCCCGTTGATAGATAAATGGTAATAATGGATCCACCTACCAGCACTTTCCCAATGGGCAGCAATTTGTTGTTAAATATCACTTGGATGAAATGCTAGGGCTGGGGGAGAAGGTCTTGACCCTCAACATCTAGAATTTTCATGTGTGATTGTGCATCTTCCATTCAATAATATTGAGTGATCCATTGAATCTTTCCTACCTGTGTTATCCATGTCAATCATATACCCACTCTCACGACTGCTCGTGAAACACATTCATTATGCCGCCTTGAACGAAGTTACGGCTACAACAAAGAGCAATTTCGTTGAGCTGTACTAATGTGATCTAATTATAATATGATATCGCAAATGTTTAGTTTTGATTAAATTGCTGTACTGCTCTGCATACATTGTTATATTGTGTCAATTCAAATCCTGACTGAGGAACATATCCATCAAAATGAGTATAGGCATTTGTTGTCAATTTAGCGCGAATGTGGGTTGTTCTGTTTTCGTGATTGTGCATCCTCTATTCATTAACGATTCATAGTTACTTGTTACCTGTATTTTCCAATGGAAATGGGTACCCTTCGCCATGGCCGGTCGCAAAATAAATTTTATTATGCCGTATTTTATTTAATGACAACTTCCACGGAGAGTATTTTAGTCGAATTTATTGATGTGATCTACTAATCAGAATCTGATCCCTAAAGTATTGTCTACGTCTGGTCGAGATTTGTCCGGCACTTAATGACTATATTGGCAACACGGAATGTTGTGATGCGAAGTTAGGACTCTCATCTTTTTCATGGTTTACTCGTCGGACACGAATACCGATCCCATACAAGCCATCGAGGGTGCATACCTTAATACAGCACTCTCGTCAGCTGTGTACCCTCGTCAGGTCACGAACCTCTCCGCCTCTGATGCGAGACCTCAATGCGAAGGAGAGGGTCATTACACGCAGACGGCAACACACAAACCACCTTCCACTCATTGTGAGCAATCGGGATGAAGCACCTTGCTCGAGGGTGCAACGCGGACTTGGACCAGTTACCTCTGTAATACCATTTCGACGCTCTAGCCAACTAGGATATCATGCTCCACAAACTGAGAAACATGATTATACATCCAAGTAATTATGGTGTCAATACAGCACCGAAGGGTCTCCCTTCGTATGATTTTGTATCTTTCTCAATAGCACTAGGAATTGATTAATCCTTCTCAATAACACTAGGAATTGATTAATCCTTCTCAATAACACTAGGAATTGATTATTCCTCCTCTATCTGTAATATCCAGAGAACCTGTGCAACTACAACGGAGAGTTAAATCTCCTGCACTTATGAAATTATGATCGACATCTGGACATTATCTGATCCTTGTTTTGATATGCATAAATATATGTGAAGCGAACACACATGCTGCTAATGATTCTGATAATGTTACTGCGATATTGACTGTGTGGAATTGACTGTGACATTTGTGTATGTAATCATTTGTGAGACTAATTTGCAAGTTTACCTCGACAAAGATTTTAAATTGTGAATCTTGATAAATTGAGTCACTATTATTTATCAAGATTCACAATTTAAGCTATTCGTGTGTCACGGGGGAACGCATAGGCGATGGGAATGGGGAAAACGTTTCCCACCGGGAACTTGGAGGGAAAATTGTATCTCTAGTAACAACTAGGTCTATTCGTCACCTACACTATTAAAATAAATCGTAGGAGTCCACATATTTGATACTCATTGAATACTCCCCTGAGCATTTCAGTTCGACGACTTCAACGACGACTTCGATATCGTGATGTGAAATTAGTGGTATGCTTGCTGCCTCATTCCGCACACCATGTCAATATTTAGTTCAATGAATCGTGTCTTTCAATGACATTACGATGTAGGAACGATACTTTCAAGTCAGTCGACGCAGGCCCATACTCCTGTTAAACCAGTCGCCAGCCTATTACTGTGTACGTAGACACACGTACTCGATTCCGAAATACGCGCGTCTAATAATTCTGATATTTTCTCCGAGGCGATCCATCCGTAAGAAATATTGTAGTTCGTGTATCTAATCCATTTATTAGATTTATTATGAAATTTCCGCTGGGACTGTGAATCAATACGGTTTCGTTGACAAATATTAAATTGTGAATCTTGATAATGAACATTGACTCAATTCATCAAATTGAGTTTCCAGTGTGTTACATGCTATATGACAGTTCTGTATTTAGCTTCAAACATTTTGAAAAATAACCATGCTGGTTTGGAAATTGTTTTCTCACCGTAAATAAAAAAAAGGCTACGTTTCCAACGTATTAGATAGGGACGATTCAATGTATGATGGTATAAATTATTGACGTCAACGCAAGGTTACCAGATAGCGATGAGACAATTACCATGCACATATTATATGTCAGTGCGCGTCCCTCGAGGAAAATAAATATGAATATATGTTGGCGTGTGTTATCTTATGTAACTGAATTGCATGATGTATGCGTTAGCTTCAGGAAACCAAATTGCTACAGGGGAGTATAGATCACGCTTGATCCATTTTTCCCCTGATGGTGAATGTACGTGTCAACATCACGACCGTATTTCGTTAGGCAATTAAACGTATGAGAAATACCTCCAGGCCCTTATATGACACATCTGGCAACTGTAAGAGGCATGTACTATCTGGAACTTACGAGCGAACGTGACAAATGGAAGAACAGATAGGCACGCATGGTGATGGAGATGCACATCCACAGCTAAAACTGATCATCCGAATATTCTCATTAAGTTTAATTCATGAATGATAAATGGAGCGTTACCGAATGAATAAAGGTCGGATTCCATATGTGCGAATGTGGGATGCGGTATAAATTTTAAAATCGTTGTTCAGTGAAGAAGGATAGTTCTTGGAGCGAGAAAAGGTTGTAGGATGGTGCTCAAACACTACCAATATGAAACAGCTCATAAATACGGACGTTAAAGTTCACAAGGAATATATTCCATACATGCATTGCAGCATTGGTACGCGTGTTGATTTTGCTCACACGACTCTTGTTCCATCTTATTCGAACGAATTTTTGCCACGTTGGGATCTGTTTTCATTTCAGTTACCATGATACAGCTTATTCGAGCACTTTACGCGTTTGCGTTCGCGTACAGGCGCCGTTTATGTGTTTTGCCGCATCCCGCCTCTGCACATATGGAATCCGACCTTAGCATGTTACCCTAATCGTCAGCTCCTTGCCGTGGGTTCAAACCCACCCGGCATGTTCGGGTCAAACTGGTGAGTCCTTCTACAATTACAACAATTATTATTGCATGCTGAGATGCTTTCTGTATCGCGCAATTACTATGGCAAAAACTCCATAGGCCCCCAGTTCTGTAACGAAAAATAGTATGGGTTTAAACTAATGAAGTTAGTTAAGATCGATCCTTGAATTTTACTCTAATTTATCAACTTCACGAATGTTGATACACTATGATGTATGTGCGTGTCCCAATCAGTGGCGTCACAAGAATAGTATGCAGCGGGGGTCAATGTACCTGATATGCCCCCCCACTCTTACCCCCTTCTGACGCCACTGACCCCCCTCCCCCCGGCCCCCTACACCCGGCCATAACTTGATACCCATCATCATTCATGATCTGGTTATTAACCCCCCAAAAATATGTTGCCATCATTTTGCAATTTTGACAAAAAGTCTCGCGTATCTTTATTTTGCGCCTCCTGGTTTGTGCAGAGGGTGCAGCTTCCCCATCCTGACCCCCCTGGTGACGCCACTGGTCCTAATACACGAATATCATGCCGTATCAACCTTACTTAAAATATTCACGGTGAGAGTCACTTAGGAACGTTATTCATGGTGTATATATTAGTTGGTAATAGGATTGCTAACTGCAGAGGATTGTAATTGATTTCAATTATTGATGATATTATCGTGAATAACATGCTCAAAACACTTGTTCAACTATACAAGGCTAAAAGTCACACGAAGCTTAATACCCACCCTACCATCAACTTCACTAATTTCAAATTCAGCTTAGATTTTGGCTCATCACGTTAATGTCATATCTCGAACTCAGAGAACCAGACCCCACAGTCTGTAATCACCATAGAAAAGACGTCGTCAAATACAAGTTATGTTCATTCCCGTATTGAGCATTAGCTGACTGTTGAGCCGAATAATTGCTACCGACCGATTGACCTCTTATAACGAGGAGAAAGATATCGATCTTGATGCGAACATATATCAAATGTATATATATTATAGGCTCCGGGAAGACATTAGCATAAACTCTTCGCCGATCACTCGCTTTGTGGCAAAAGACACGTCTACAGAAGGATATCCCTGAAACACCCTCCGTCAGTCTCCTCTGACTCCACAGTGTAGCCCCTCCGGCTCTTAAAGAGTCATTGCTTCGTCACGATCCACTGGAATTTGCAATTTCGAAACCAACATACTTTCTTCTCTGCTCAACGCTATTAACTCTTACCTTCGCTGACTCAATAACAGTTTGGAAACACCTCGATCTCAGCTGAGTGGGATTTCACACCTAACGCGGTGGAAACTGGCCGCGGCGTCGTTTCTCATATCGTAGAAGGTCATGCTATTGTAGACTTCTATTAGAAGCGATCATAAGCAGGCACAGTGGCACTCAGGAAAGTGTCCGCTGTGGACAGGTTTCGTTCGCCTTGAGTTGTTCCTTCTGCCTGGAGAAAATAACAAGGACTATTGATTACTGAATGAAGCCGGGAGGATTCGGTTCATCAACCGGAATAATTCCGTGTAGGATGGAATGTCACGCGGCATAGAGCAAGGCGTCTTATCATCGAGTAGGCAACACTTATAGGTTAGTGTATTGAGTATCGTACAGCAGTCTGTTCTATACTGTCCAATACTGATACCAGTTCGTTAGGATCAGAGGAGTTCAACTGGGTACATAACCTTTAATTGGATGTTCAGTCCGGGTTTCAAACTAACGTTTGTGATAGGAGCACGAATAAAATAACTGACCGGATATTTGGCTATGAATAAGATCGTTTATTTATAACTATTTAAGGCCCGCCGGAGAAAGAGTTGCAAGAGAGTAGTGAGAGAAAGTTGATATACTAGACTTGAATAGCGGATTGAGGGAACGCAAAAATTATTTTGGTGCATGCTGCTTGCCAATCGAGTTACACGTGGTGGGAT
The DNA here is from genome assembly GCA_032360705.1 of Eupentacta quinquesemita. Lineage (NCBI taxonomy): Eukaryota > Metazoa > Echinodermata > Holothuroidea > Dendrochirotida > Sclerodactylidae > Eupentacta > Eupentacta quinquesemita. Next base: position 6,770 of record JAUOBX010642714.1, on the reverse strand, counting down.
GCATGATAGAGTGGCACCTCAGATGAGCAATGCCCCAAAATGTAGCGATAGGAAAGAGAGAACGATAGGGAGTAGAGTTGCGACCCATCTCCGGTGGTCGAGACATTGAACTGTTGAATTGTGCAGTTGTGTGAATAATTTGAAGACATTATTTTACCCAAGAAAATATGTTGCGGCAACATGATTGGTTGTGAACAAATTTATCATAATCAGCAAATTAAAGATCAATTCTTAGAAGTTCACCATATCTGAGTGATCGGGGTAATATATTACTTTGAATGCATATGAGGAAATCCATTCGTTTCTGAAAAAAAAACCTCTCAGGCTGTTGGGTGTGGCGTAATGGGTTTGCGCGTATTGGTATTGTTGGTAAAATCACAGAGTGCCAAGCAAACGACTCTCTAATCGTCCTGCCAGGGTTTTCACTGCGTAAATATGAGCCAGGTTGATCCACTGTTAGTTGTTTTGACCAAACCCACCCCATACACATTTCACCTCGATATTCGTGTAATACTGAATTTCCTTGCTTACCTTGGCCATAATTGCAGTATGGGGCAGACGTGAATAACCAATTTGCTCATCGTTAATAACTGAAATAATCTGACCAGAGGCACATTTTTCTACATACGATATCCGAAATAGGGTTTGCGATCTATTTGGAATTCCCTAGGTGCGTTTAGTTCCCACTGAAAATTGTCCACCGTTTAGTTCCACCGATTACGCATTGGATCTCACACTCGGTTGATTATCGGAGGTATTGGGGTGTGTTAATTACTATTCGTGGAAGGTCCCAGATTTTCGAATCGCTGGTATGAGGATAATCCACTCAACCAGGCAGAATGTCAATGTTATCTTCTTCAGGTGGTCGGAGGATTATGATTGCGTGGTCACGCAGTGTAGGCAATCCCGCTATTAACCTAGTATTTGAAGAGTGCATCCATGATCAAAGGTATAACCGTCTCCAGAAAGCGGATAATAATGAAGGCCATATGCGAGCAAATCGAATTGAGCAGAGGTTTCCTGGTGGTTTGAATACTTAGCTTTCAGTGTAGCATAAACCTGTACAGAGGGGCCACATTATGCATAATCAGCTCGACAGTCGACAACTAATACAAGCCAATTGTAGTAAGAGCGTCCTATAATCACGATGGAAGGCGACAGTTTATGTGGCGCGTGTCGTACATCAATCCACTGATAATAGCCCATTGCCCCGCTGTTCCGAAATTTGAGGTAGCTTTCCTGTCATGTGGCCCGTGGCAATCGGTTCAAAGGAACATCTTCAAACTAGTGGGATCACTATCTCGCGGGAACCAGCATCTCGCAACATATCTATTTATATGGTGATCACTATTTCCACTATAAAATTTCATTAACAATAATATATAACAATGAAAAGATTCATGATAATAATGATAATGTTAATAATAATAATGTATTACCAAATGTCATGCATGTTGCCTATATGAAACGCTTTTCTCTCTTCTCTTTTTGTTCCAAAAAACAGCATCGTCTTCCGAAATTACCCACGTCTCGCAATTAGGCATATGCATCCTAAATAAATGCATATTATAAGGTGAGCGGAATGCGTCATTATGGCTAATAGACTAACCTAAATATGGCTTCAATAACTAATATATAGGTCAATATGTGGTAACTACTAGCAGGCAGTGTGAGGTGGGTTTTTTGGTTTGCCTTTCAGTTTACCGGCTGTGGCACTGGCGTAACGATTTTCCAAATGAAGATCCAAAGCAAAAAACTCTAAATTTCCAACTCATCTATCTGTGTATGCTATGTTCCTTATGTACTTATCATTCCACCTCACCATTCTACTACGCTTGGCATTACGTGATATAGTATGAGGAGTTGACGGCTTCAGTGTTTGAGAAGAAAACACATCGGTAGATGTCCTCTCAATAAGCTCGGTCCTGCAGTATATATTTTTTTATCAGTGCTCTGGTTCTGTGTGGCTTCAGTTGATCTTCATCAGTGAGGCGTGTCATCCCTCGATTCTCGAACATGGGCTCATAGGAGGTCATTCCGGAATATTTGCGACATGCTTAATATATCCTCGCGACGCGTTGAGCGTCTGGGGATAATATGGTTTTTGGGATGTAGCCGCCGCAGCTGCCGTCTCCGCCGCCTGAGCCGACTCCGGCAAGAATGGGCGTTCGCGCAATAACTCACCAACGCTTCATGCGATCGATCCGAAACTTTGTACACACGTCCGCCCTAGTCAAATCCTGGGGTTCGAAAGTGGGTATTGCAGCACGACTGCTGCCCTCTCTTTCGCAGGTTTTATGCGAGAATATCAAGTTTGTTCAATTTACACGAAATGTGGTGAGTGTAGACTAAATTTGGTGCTGAACAACATGACAGCCATTTCAAGATCATCAGGGGTCAAATTGTGTAATTTATGCGATATCCCTAACTTTTGTCAGCAAGAATAAATTGAAGCAAAACTTGGTGGATGTGGACTACAGTTGCTCCTGAACAACATGAATGTAATTTCGAGGATGTAAAATTGACATGGTTCATGTGAAGCGAATCATCTGAGGTCACGATCCGTAACCAATGCGGGGATATACACGTGGGCGGTTTATCCGTCTCCACATGTCTAGTTGTATATGCGTTAGGATGCTTTGTCAGTTCTCGTTGCGATTACCAGAAAGCCAAATGGCATAGTGATTTCTTGGCTCTATACCTGTGAACTTCCACTTCAAAACCTGCAGCATGGTTCATTAACTCACGACCCCTGATTCATCTGATAATAAAACTAATCTAAAACGGATCTAGAAATTCCATATCAAATTCCAGCATTATGGGATTCATTTTTCAGAATTCACCACGTATGAACATCATCCATCTTTTAACCTGACCTAAAAATGGCGGGCATATCTACCGAGCATGAGTTTTATCCACCCAGATGGTTCTGTTCTGTTTACAAGTAAAATTAGCCAACACAATTTTTTTCAAAAATAACTGCCAGTCTACACCAAAGACCAAAAAGTTCCAGTACTCCACATAACACAACTACATACCAAATTTCGACCGGATTAGAACGAGCATTCTAGACTAATCCTGTTCCCGTTTCAATCGTTGACGTCTGTCGACCTAAGATTACCTTTGAGCTGATATCGGAACATTGAGGTTCATGTACTCAAGTATAAGCTTGATCCATCCAGGTGGGTGAACTCATCATGTTAACGAGCCAAAATTAGCCAAAATATAAATTTTTCACAGTTTGTTCCACGAAATTACCCCCTAAAACCATCCTAAAAACAATACCAGTCTCGTACTCTCCATGAGAGAGTCACATTGTATTTTACGTGTCTTCCCACCTCGTTGCTAAGTTTGACGTTATTCGAGCCTTGCAAGTTTTCAATATCATGGAAAATGTCAGGAAATTACACAATTTCCCCCAAATCAGGGGATTTCTCTCTGAATCCTGTATTTTTCACAATTTTGGCCCTAGATTGAGAGAAATTCCTAACTTTGTGTCCTCTCACCTTGTTGCAAAGTTTGAAATCATTCAAGTCTTTCAAGTTTTCAATATCAAGAAAAATGTCAAGAAATTAGCCAAATTCGCAATTTCCTCCAAATCAGGGAATTCTCCTCCAAATTCTGCATTTGTCGAATTTCCTTCCCAGATGGAGGGGAAATCTGTAATTTGTTTCTTCTCACCTTGTTGCAAAGTTTAAAGTCATTCGCAACTTGCAAGTGTTCAATATCATGGAAAATGTCCGGAAATTAGCCAAATTCACAATTTTCCCCCAATTCAGGGAATTTCTCTCCAGTTCCTGTATTTCTCGAAAGGTTTGCCCCAAATTGAGGGTAATACTGTCATGATTGTGTGTTTTACCACCTTGTTGCAAAGTTTTAGATCATTCTTAAATATCATGTAAAATGGTGGAAAATCAGCCAAAATTGCAAATTTGCCCAGAATTTTGGGAATTCGTCATTTTTCGAAATTCCCGAGGATACGTTCATTGAGTGACTGTTTACCCCTGTGTAAGAAGTGATCGAGGTTGGGTATTCCAATATTTGGGAGGAACAACCCAAAATCCGACAGACACACAAACACACACACACACACACACACACACACACTCGGGAACCTTTTTGCGCGTACCTTGCTACTGCATGGACAACTTGACACTCGTGGGTACCCCACCATAGGTTACCCCTCAATGCAAGTAACTCCTCCAATAAAAGTGTTACCATGGCAAATGTTACTATCGCGACCAGAAGCAGTGGATATGGGTGGAATGGCAAACTGACTACAATATCTCATCCGGCCCTTTGGGACTGATGAGATAACAATGATTGGTTGTGCATAGGACTTGAAACGCGGACGCGGGATGCGGTTCAAATGATACGATGATGCGCAAACACAAAGAATATGTAACAGCTCATAAACATCACGGCCTTGAGAGTGCTTTATGATGGCGATATTACACACAATGCCCTTGCGGTATGCGTAATTTTGCTTACACAACACTCGTTCCATCTTTTTCGAAGGAATTTCCACCATTTGGAATCTGTTTTCATCTCTGTTACCCTAATCAGCTGGGACAGCTTATTCGCGTAACAGGAACGACGTTTATGTGATTTTTCCACATCCCGCATTCGCATATATGGAATCTCACCTTTAAGTTAGGCCAAAACTAATTAATGCAGAGGTCAACACTAGGTTAAGAGGTCATTTGTGTGGTTAGACCTTTTTGAGGCTAGCTATTTCCGAGCTTTTACAGATTACGTTTTCAAGAAGGTTTGCAACCTATTTATTTGCGATTAATGTAACGAAATTTTATTTCACCTCAGCACCCCGATTGCGGTTTCGATTGTCGGGCGCACCGGCGTGTAATAATTGCCTTCCGCGGTCTGCCCCAGATTTTTGGATCGTTCTCGCTACTCAAGAAAGAATACGAAGCAGTGCGTGATAACATCACCTTGGTTTGAAAATGATCAACTCGACCCCGCTGAATCATGTCAATGTCAGGTGGTCAGAGGTGCATGGTGGCGTGGTCATACAGCGTGGGTAATCTTGTAATTAACCAAATGAGAAGTGCCTTCTATGCATAGCAGGCACACGATAGAAGTTGATAATGTATACATTATGCTCATTGAATTCAATCAGGTAAGGGTTCATTTAGGTGTCTAGCCAGAATTCTTTGCTCAGTTTCATCGTAGTATACGAGGGGCGAAGGAGGGCAACATTCCACCCCTCCTACCAATGTACGCCAACCGTGCAACCAAAGTTGGAGCCCTAGTAACATATATGAACTATGTATCGTTTGTACTTCGTGTTGTACTTTACTTGTATAATCTTATTGTTAGGTCCAGGGGCTGCGATTGTGAGGTAATCCAACCAGTAGAAACGCGTACAACAAATCCTAATTCAAGATGAACAGTCACTGGCTTTGTGCGTACTGCGTCGTGGACACAAGTGAAGAATGGCTGCAGCTGACGACCCATGTAGCTTTCACATGAGGAGAACAAGAACCCTCTTGTTTCGTGTGTAGACCAGGGGTCATTTCTGGTGAAAAGTGGAAAACTTATATATTATATATTATAGATATTTGGGCAATGTTGGCTTGTGAAGAGATTAACTCGACCCACCTGGATGGATCAAGCTCTTTGGTTTGTGGATTCGTTATACTGAGTACATGGTCCTTTTTGGGTTAGGTCAAAAGTCATCCGAGGTCACTAGAGGTCAAATGCTGGAAAAGTTGTGAAGAGCATAAGTCTGAAACGCTCGGTCCGATCGCGCTGAAATTTGGTATACAGCTTTTTCATGATGATTATGAATTCCATATTGGTTGTGGTGTAGTCCAGAGTCATTTTCGGGAAAATGGAAAACGAGTTAGGAATTGGAATTTCATGGTATGTGTGGGTTCCCTATAATGAGTACATGATCCATATTGTTTTTGGGTCAGGTCAAAGGTCATCTGAGTTCACTACAGGTCAAAGTCTGAGAACTTTGTGAAGAACTATTGTTTTTAGTGAGAGGACCTTGAGTTAATGGACCCAGCTGCAGATTCAAGGTCAAATGTCCCAGGTATATGGTGAAAAAACACCAAGGCTTTCTGTATAATTTCGTCTTACCTGACAGAGTTACTAACATCGCGTAACCCATCGCCTTATAGCCCATAGTTCAATCACTTATACGAGCTCAACAGTTGGTAGATTGGAAGGAACGTGATAAGCAACACCTCGTCGACAGAAATTTAGGCATTCCAGTACAAAGAACATGGCAAATTGTATCAATGTCAAAGCGCTCTCTCATCACATGCTGAAAGTTGTTGCACGATTCCTTCTCCTCTCGTTGATTTCTAAACAAAAAACAGCAGATTTCTCTCGCCCGCATTTCTTCGTCATGTAAGTAATTACACTCATAGATGTCGAACCTTCTGCAGATAAAATGTTCTAATGGAACAATTTCCCTCGCGGGGCGAAAGTCTCATTCTTCATAGCAATGAACTTTGATCTCAAAAGATATAGGTCGGAATCTGGCGTTCCTACCGCATGTGCAACGGCCGTCCCTCCATGTCTCCCCTGCAATTGCATACCACACGAATCCGGAACTAGTGCATTGTGCATATTTCTCTCGCCTGTATCTCTTCGTCATGTGAGTGATTACACTCACAGATGTCGAACCTTCTGCAGATGAAATGTTTCAATGTAACCAGTTCTCTCGCAGCGAAAGTATCATTACTTATAGAAATGTATGTGATCTCAAAAGATATAGGTCGGAAGCCGGCGTTCGAAGC
>JAUOBX010642603.1:385-14904 GCA_032360705.1 Eupentacta quinquesemita | reverse complement strand
AATACATAAGAAATCCTAATTGTTGTTCGGGTGCGACGTCACAAAATATTGCGCAATCAAGTTTCCCGCCAATTTTTTGGTAAAAGTGGTGTAACTTCAAACGCTAATAACTCGGCATAGAAATATCGGATTGAGATGGGGTTTGGGCCAATATATTTAGTTATACATTATCTACAAGGTCACTTCTAATGTTATGGAGCCTGCAGTATACCTTTAAGTTTCCTGTGACTTTGACGTGTGCGTTAGTGTGCACGGGACTGGCTCTACCAGTTTGCGGTGATATTCCCATGGGAATGTTACCGAGTTCCCGCAAGGGAGGATCATTGGAACGACACAGAAACATACATATTTTCATACATATGTATATACCGACACACAAACACATATACACATGCCTAAATATAGATAATGCTAGATATACACGAATCCACACAGCGTACACGAATCGCGTCTGGGCGTCTTATTGAATCTGAAGAAGCTGGATAGAGCTACCGGCCTACATGTACATATCCTAACACACTGAATAGGCACTGCTATAGCTGAAGTGACACCAATCTTGGTAGGGTCTGGAATGGGTGTGATGACGAGGGACTATACCTCGCAGTTAAATAGTCTAGAGAATGGATACGGCTCCATACGTTTCATTTTAGTCGGGGGATTCGTGTATGCCAACCTTATAAGAACCATCAAGAATATAATAGAGTCTCCAACAATATAATGTAATTCACTACTTACCCAGGGGTGGGATTTACATGGATCGTTATTCAATTGTCACTACATGGAGTAGCCAACATCGGTCCCATATTTTACGTTGCTAACATGAAATAAAAGTAAAAGAGTCACCGAATACTCCCGCCTGAGATTTGCAACTATTCAACATAATCCATTAAGGTATAGACAGGCCTAGCTGAGTACACCATCTCACTGGAAAGAATTATATAATTCACTCACCAGTATCAATTGAGACTTCCGTAATCCCAGAAAGTACCTCCCCTATCGATCGACAGGAGGCATGAAGGTCCTATACTCCCTCCAGAAGATATTCCAGGTCAGCGAAACATTTGGGATGAACCGGATACATAATTATTACAGATCTCAGACGCGGGTGATTCGGGATTGCCTCTCGATACGCGGAGAGAGGAAGGGAAATTGCGTGAAAATAATATACGCGATAGACGACCATGTGCATAAGCGAGGAAGGAAGTGCGAGAGAAAATACCACCTCCGGCGGGCAGTCGCGGCTACCAAGCTAACGCTGTAGCATTAATGCCTGTTAGCCGGGGTTATCTAAATATGATGATAATGTATGTTTACGAAGCAGTATTAGCTACGGAAGCTTCAGGGGCACGTGGTTATTATGCATACAAATAACAATTGGGGAAATAGCAGTATTGATGATTTATCATGCTCGGATTAGGTTGTTTTTCCTCCTCCTCCTCCATCTCGCAAGCGTGTCGATTTTTACGACAAGAGCAACTGGGATTCCCTCCGAGATTTCTACGCCTCTGTTCTCTGATTATCCTGCATTATCAGTGACCCAGTAACACTGCTGAATGCATTTCAGAATGTACCTCGTGTGGAATAGATGCTCTCGTCCCATCTTCTCTCAAACCAGGTCGTTCCAATTCCAAGTGGTTCACTTCAAAATGTCAGCAAGCAGTTCAAGCAACCCTAATCCCAATTCACTCTGGTCCTTGGCTGAGTCTGTCACGTTTAACTTCTGTCATTCTTCTCTTCCTACCCTGCAGAAATCGAACGGGTCCCTGTCAGCAGACCCACAGGTAAGGGGTTATACTTTCGCCGAGATGTTCGCATCTAATTCTACTCTTGATGATGGTGGTAAAATCCCGAAGGAGTACACTCATAGTTACATCTCAATGCGCCCATTCGAATTCTAAGTCCGTAGAGTACGGAAAAATCTCCGCAGTTTGAATCCGAGGAGGTCTAATGGACCCGGCATGATTTCTGCTGTCGTTTTCGAGCGATGTGCTCTTGAACTTGCTCCCATTCTCAACGAACTTGTCAAACTTTCCTACTCTCCTGGCATCTTTTCTTCCTACTGGAAACTAGCCCATATAGTCCCTGTCCCCAAGGAGGGTGACAAGTCCATTCCCTCCAACTATCGTCCAATAGCACTAACCTCTCAATTGTCTGAGGTGATGGAATCAGTCATAACCGAACAACTTCTGACCTTCTTGGAACATAATTTCCTGCTTTCCGACCAGATTTTGCAAAGCGAGATCAACCGGTGACGTCCTAGCTTATGCCACTCACATCTGGTCAACTATCCTAGATCTATCTGGTGAGAGTCGAGTGATCGCTCTTGACATGTTAAGCCTTCGATCGCGTCTGGCATCGTCATCTCATTGTCAAACCTCTCAGATTTGGCATCGATCCTTCTCAGATATGTTTATAATCGCTCGATTGCTGGATTCACATACTCAGTTCATCCTATCAGTGCAGGAGTGCCTCAAGGATATGTCATGTATCCAACCTTGTTTCTTCTCCTCATCAATTACCTTCTGGATGCTGTCTCCTGCCCAATCTTCTCTCTTGCTGATGACACTAGCCTGTCAACGGGTTCCAATCACCATTCCAACTGCCTCACCCAGTGCAGGCAAACTGCTGACCTTCTACACAAGAACCTTTTTATTGTAACCCAGTGGGGCTAAGATAACCTGGTCAGGTTCAACTCCGAGAAGACTGAACAACTCCTCATCTCTCGTAAACGTTACAAAACTGTTCCAAACATTTCTTTTGAAGGTTCTGACCTAGGATTCTCGGACTCCATTATATAGTTCTTCTTGAGATTCGTCTGACTCCTGGTCTCAGCTGGAAATCTCGTATAGGAGATATCAGATTCGCCCCCAGCTGGGATACTGCTCCCATGTTTGAGGAGGAGCCCCTCCGAAGTTATTTAGATCCTTGATAAGATTCAGTCCAAGGCTATCAGGCTGATTGGAGATAACACCTGATTTTTCTCTGCAAAGACTTGCACGCCGGAGACGTGTCGCAGCTCTCTCTCTCTCTCTCTCTTTTCTATCGCTACATCTTTTAGCATTGCTCATCTGAGGTCCACTCTATCATACCTTCACCCTTCACCCCTCTCGTGTAACTCGTTTGACAAGCAGCATGTACCGATACGCTGTTTGCATTCCTGCGATCCGCTCTGTCTCTTTGGAATGCTTTGCTATCTGTCCGCCTTCCCTCTTCCCACAATTTTCACGTCTAGTATCAACAATCTTCCTCTCACTACTCTCTCATAACTCTTTCCTCTTCCTCCGGCAGGCCTCGTCATAGGTTGACACCTTTCCCAGTCTCGCCTCCTTAGAAAAAGCGCGGGATATTTCCGTCATTTGTTGATGCTGTAACGTACAAACTGAAGGAACCCCTGCAATCCAGTGCCTGATGTACTTTTTAAACGAGATTAGGAATTTATGCAATTGGGACCTGCAGGGAGTTTTTCTTCAGAATTCCGACTTCATACCCTCCCTGTGGCAAATTGTTCAATACGCATATGGGTATTTCTTCGGATATAAACAAGTTGAGGGCATAGCTGTGAACGGATGGAGTTTGGACTCACAAATCTAGTTTCTCATTATTGGCGATATCATCTTTAATGTAGCACTACCCTTACAAAAAAGTTTTTATAGAATTCCATTCAACAAAATCTATAGAAACTTTATAAGATTGTCTATAGAGTGAGTCTATAGAAACTTCAAAAGAAATCTATACAATATTCTAAAGAAACTAAAGAATTTCTGAAGAATTTCTAGAGAATCTCTAGAGAATCTCTGAAGAATTTCCATAAAATATTCTATAGAATTTCTAAAGAAACTCTAAAGAATTTCCCAATAATTTATATAACATATTATAATGAATTTATACAGAAATTCTATAGAGCCTCTATAGAACAATAACATTTCATGTAACAACAATGTTCTATGGAGTTCTAAAGAAACTACCTCATAGATTTCTATAAAGTGACTATTCTCTATAGAAAGTGTTCTTATAGAAGTCCATATAAACTATAATTTATATAGGAAACTAACGCAATTTATAGAAAGTGACATTTTCTATAGAATTATATAAACATATATAGACACTTCTATAGAATTCTATATAATTTTTTGTGTAAGGGTAGTCCTCTGTAAAGCCCATGACATAGAGGTCCTCCCGTTCAGTGACCGGCGTTTGCTAGTACCCCATGAACGTGCGTTTAGTCATTCGGTTTATCAGCATATTGGAAGTCATCGCAATTTCTGAACTATTCACATTTCTTCGGAAACGAGAGCTTCAACCTGCGTTTACGACTGGTCGGTTGGCAGGTAAGGGTCTGCTAATTGCTACTTAACCAGGTATCCAAATAATATAACTGACTTGCTTGAACAATTTGGTCTGCCTCGTTGACATCCATTATATCTCATTTCCCGAGGGGCACTAGCTTAGTACGGACTGCCTATCTGACACATATATACCGTTTGCTGACCGCAGCCAAAAAAAACGCATCAGCAATCTGAATTGGTTGTATTCCGATTCGATGCAACGTTCAAGCAGTAGCGTACATCAGCATACTTAATTCGTAGACGGGCGATCAACACGGAGGGCTGGTGAAACGTGCTTCTCAGTTTTCATTGTCACGTTAAGACGGATCATAGTCATCAATATCATGTGATTCCAATTATTGAATAAATAATTAATTGATATAAAAAAAATTGTGTTTTAGTCAGTATTACGAATCACCGATTGCCTATGCCAATGGAACCTAAGATTGTATATCGTTTCGATGGTTCATGTGATTGAACATACAATAGAATAAGGCTAAAATACTCTTAGTTATCGGGATCGATAAGCCACTTTCAGGTATTATTGCCAGTGATATACATGATCACTCCAGTAAATGTACAAGCTGTTATAGTCGTACTGTAGAGGATTCCCATATATGAGCCAGTTGCATGCATTCTGTGTTTTACTGAATGTTCCAAAAGTGACTGATATTAGTATGATATACATCTATGCGTACATATATGTCACACTGTATTAAAGAGGTGTCGATAACTATAGGTAACGATCATGCAAACATATGGATAACGAAGTTAATTATGCCGATAGGATCACATATAACAAACTCGTACATACATTCACTAGCGTGTAATTTCATGCAACAGCTCGTCGTTCAATGCTCGTCACTGAACTCTGATAACCCTGTTGATCATGTAGAAGTTCGGGTAATACCGTCAATTCTATTTTCAAATAGCACTCAGATGATTTCTTGGTAGGTGTGATAACCAATTTCAAGTTGCTTTCGGGATCGCTTTTTCACGACAATGCAATGTCTGTCTCCATTGAGTGTCTTGCGAGGGAAACACACCGTAGACAACTAGTAAGAGTTTGTACTATGTCAACGAACTGAGTATACTCGCCGCTGAAGCTAAAACACAGTTATGATGCTGCAACTATTTTCAGTGAAACTAATGTAACTTGTTATAACGTATCGCCACTACGGACTGGAAGCGTGTCATCCCCCAGCTGCCAGTTGTCATTACCAACGTATAACCAAATACAGCATGCCACATACTCGATATACCTGCCGCTACAAACAACATGTGATAGCGCAGCTGCACGTATTCACAGTATAGCTAAGCTAATGTAAAGTATGAGTTCTGCTACCGTATGCATGTAATCTCTAATCAAGTAGAATGCAATACCATTGAAGTGTGACCGAGCCTTAGCTTTTCGCCAACGACATTGTACTAGCTGATGCGTGTTGACATGTGCTATTCCTATCCTGCATTAAAAACAATGTCACCCTAAATGTCTTGATTCTATTCCAACAGTATAATGAAAATTGGAGATGATGCATTTCCCAAGACACCGGAGTGTGTCATGAATGAATGCCAACAGTTGCAAGTTAACTGATAGATAATTGCTACCACAGAGATGAATCCTCCAATCTAAACGGTATAGAGAGAACGTTCACAATATCTATAACTTCACAAGTTATCCTGCAACGGACATACACCGTGGGCGACTAGAAGACTTTGGAAAATGTCAACGAACTGAGTATACTTGCCCGCAGAGCCAATATGTATATTGCGCTGCTGCAAATATTCCCAGTATAGCTAATGTAACTTGCTTGCATCCGCAGATAACATGTAAACTGTAATCATATGTGAGTATGAGTACACGAGCACCTGTTGACCATGTAATGCAGCGGGCACTGTACTAGCTTTCGAGGTTATGTCTTCTCTTATAGCGTTCGGTCACCTATATTGTGATTTATTTTGCCTCCCTCTATTGGCTATTGTTCAAGTTACTGAGCAAGTTATATATATACAAAACAAGCTCTCAAGTGTGAATTGCAACGGCCAACGTATAACCTACCAATGCAACTCGCATCGAATTCCGTTCATGTCGCTGCAGTCAGGTTATATTTGCGCTATGCAAATAGTCACAGTATTACTAATGCTGACGTGCTATCTAATATGAGTTCCAGTACTGTTAGCATGTTATTTGTGCGCTGTGAATTGCTACTATCAACGTATAACCAATGTAAGATGCAACGTACGCAGTATATCCACAGCCGTTACTATCGGATGATCAACGTCCTCATCCGATGATAAACTCTTTTGAATGGAGCCAACGTGACATACCAATGTACACCGTTTATTTACTGCTACCATCTGCAGCATGTAACTTCTTATTGCTCGCTGTCATCCAGAATACAGCTATTGTAATATATAGCGCAGAATCCGACTTTAATCCACTGTCCACAAGCACGGGTGACCGGAATGATGACAAGCGGAAGATGCTAACATTCCCAAATTCAGCATGAGTTTCGCATACAGTGTGCATGTAATCTCTCAGCTGTGAAATGCTACTATCCACGTATAACAACATTCAACACGCAACGTACTCGGTATAGTTGCCGCTACAATCAACAGGTAGTTCTTCATCCAATGTTTCTGTCCTCATAATATCACCTCTTCCGAAAAGCATAGCAACATTCCATTTTCGGCAGAGTGATTCTTTGGATTACCCATCTCATAAAGCTCTCCAACGCTCATTTATATACATCAGGCTGGTAAACATCAATAGTTTCTCATATCATCACGTAACATCATGTTCATCCCCTTCCGATGGATACCATGCAGTGTTCGCTAGAATATGATTCTTGAATTTATTGCGCCTTGTCATCCGTACAGTGGATTCCCATGGAGCGATCCGGGTGTACAGAAAAGAGCACATTCCCATGTACGCGGGTTGCCTAATGAGCGCTAGGCTCGGGTAAACCTTGATATAACCGTTGCTCTAAACACATTGAGAACACGTGAAGCGAATCAAATGCAAACATTGTTGCGCTCGGAAATGGCGCAGCAAAATCAACATTCCTCATATAGCCACTGGAACAATCAGCATGTAGTCATTCAAATAATACAACTACGCTCATAGAACATATTTATATATCTAAAAAAAACGAGAGCTACGTGGTGGCAGATCATCTGCCCCATATGCTCAATGAAGCGCAGCTGACGATCGAGAATCAAGCAGCTGACTTACAATTCTTGCCTCCCGTGTTGAAAATATGGTCCTGCCAGTGGTACAATGGACATGACATGGTGGGGTAGTCAAAACAGCAATCTAGTCCTCCCAAATATGGGCGTCCACGCCCTAGTAGAGTATAGCAAGACTGGGAGCACAAATGAGCTGAATACATAGAACGTAGTTCCTCCATAATGATGCTTGCAGTGTCCTTGTCAGCAACTGTTCGATTGTTCGATCAGAGAAACTATCATACCGAAAATAACAGCCGTCATTTGTAAAAAGGCGGTGTTTCTCTAAAGACATGGATTTCTTAAATCCTCCCATCCATTCCAGATACAGTGTGGCAACTTGTACGCAATGTTGGACTGGTGTCCTGCAGCATAAAAGTGACAAATGATTTTCCTCACTCAGAAGAGGTGTATCGTCCAATCTCCTTTCGTTTCACTTCTACGAAAATGCTGCAGAAGGGCTACCCACTGTATATTTCGCAAACTGCCCAATTATAATGATATGGCTTAACTGCGTATTCGATACAATCACCAGTCCTCATTGACTACTCCTGTTAGAAACACAGGGTGAATACGAACATTTTTTGTGGAGTTCATCGTGGATAAGAAGAAGTTCTACTATGTGTCCTCTGTCTTACATTGTACAGAGTACCAGGCATGCTTATCGAGATTCAAATGAGGGCAGCTGATTTGGGCAGTAAGCTCATAAGAAACGTGGACACATTTTAGCGGATCTGTCTCGCATAGCTCTGCTAGTCCACTGTTGGCCATTATGTATACTCAATGATGCCAAGGATTTAAGAATGACGGCTACTGGAATGTTGTATCAATACTATATTTGCTCATGCTACGTAAAACATTTGATTACTCAGATAATGGTTTGATTCATTCATCATATTTCAAAACTTATAATCAGAAGGCTAGCAACACAAATATGACATACATTGAGAATAGTGCACATTTTTATTACTTATTTGGGTCAATCTGCCCTAATGTACGCTATGTAAACGCTTTCGAGGGTAGCGAAAATGTAGTTATATCGAATACCCCTTACCTCAGAAATTTGTAATGAACATATGTTTAAAATCCTCATGCTGAACTGGGGACAAAAGCATTGGACATGACGGCCATTTTGAATAACTTCTTGGGCCCAAATTTCATGCCTGTCATGTAGAAGCATTTGATTACTAAGGTGATAGTTTCATTGGAATCCTCATCCCGCAAAACATATAAACAGACACCTTGTTTATTCCCCATGCTAATCTGGGGACAGAGTTTCCCAAAACAGGGAAAATGGAGGCCATTTTGAATAACTACCCGGACGCCCTCATTGTTCATGTGATGTAGAAGCTTTCATTGAATTCCTCATCCCGCAAAACATTTAAATAGACATCATGTTCATCCCCCATGCTATTCTGGGGGACCGTTTTTTTTAAACAGTGAAATGGCGGCAATTTTGAATAACTACTTGGCGCCATCTTCGTTTATGTCATTCAAATACTAAGGTCATAGTTGAATCCTCATCCCGCAAAACATATAAATAGACACCTGGTTCATTCCCTCCATGCCTATTGGGGGACAAAGTTCTTCAAAGCAGTGCAAATGGCGGACATTTTGGACGCCATCTTGGATTTCCAAGTTTTCACACTTGGGATTCTCGGGGACTTTTAGTATGTTATTCTACACATATTCCTACACATATCCTGAAAAATTCAGCTTGTTACCATATCCACCTTTGAAGTAATTTTGGACTAATGCTCTTGGCCTAATTAGCTTGTTACTAAACCCATAGTATAACACAGAAGTGGTTAGAATCACGTGTCACGTGTCACTTTGCACAATATTTTATTATGTTGTATTAACCGAATTGTATGGAAGTGATTATACTGACCTTCCATATCATTTTTTATGCATGAAAGCTACTCTTTCTGGACAATAACATCGTTTTTTGCATTCTTTTCAAATGAAAATGTCAGGCAATTCTAAGGAAAAAAATATTTATTAGTCAATCAAGCGCATTGATCAGTTTCTGCTGGATATTTGCGTTTCATTAGTGTCATTATCATTACTATTAGAACATAATTCATTTCTGTCTTTTGCGACAGGAATCACAGTAAACAACAACAACAATATCCAGGTCACCAAAGCACTCTTCCCCGCTTCGAAAGGTCCGCCACATTCTACTGTTCGTGACACTGACTTATTCGTAATCTGGTGACGTCGTTACTGAAAATACCACATATCCCCAGAAGCGTGAGTTGATTCGGTTATTCCATCTTGCTCGATTTCGAATAACAGAGATAAGATCTGCATCGATGACCTCCTCAATCTGATTTACCCATCACTATCGAAAACAATTGACTCCTGAGGGACTGTTACTCGCTGGTAAACAAACTGCTCAAGTAAACAACCGTTGGAAATATCAACTACTTATCATGATGACGAACCATGAGCTAAAACTGCTCCGAAAACTGCGTCGATTACCATCGAATGACGTCCGGTGTCCCCTTCCAAAATGTGCCTCGATCTTTTCACCGCAAGATAACGAGTCGTTCCCTCATATACGCTGTGGAACCAATAACGCTACCTTCGTAAACGTTGAATAAATTGTCAGCGAAAGACGTCATTAGACTGAAATGTTCTCAGAAGTATTTGTATATCACTGCATTAGCAGCAGATAAGTTCGCGAGTAATGGTCGGGTAGTTGCTCTTCCGAATGAAATCATGAATCTGTCGTTATCGATTACAATCATGATAACATCACTCTGTTTTGCCTTGTTAAACTCGTGTTCAGCTCGATATCACATGATTTATACTAGCTATTCCAACTTTCGATGGGGACACCCTATACGTGTTCACAGTTATTTACGAGGATTTTGTTTTGGGGGAGGGTGGGGAAGTAGGGGTAGGCAATTCAAACACAGTACAATTCAACTAAAATATCCAAAATTAATACATTATTTAACCACAATATATAACCTCAATCACAATAAATATATTATTAAAAGCTAACTGATCGAGGACATGGAAACCTATTTTATGGATCAGGAAGAGTATTAACGGACCAATAGTTCAAACCACACGTTCATACGATTCTCCGTTACCGAGTCAGTTGCTTCTGAGAATCTGGGCATTTGCATTGCGCATATGAACAAGTATCTCATCATGCAATGTCAGATGTTGTTATACATGCACAAACTTTGAAATTAGTTGTTGTTGATTGGTAGGTGCCTATAGTTACTTTCGTAAAGGTAACGAAATCAAATATTGTTGTACTGTAGAATAGAATAGAATAGAATAGAATAGAATAGAATAGAATAGAATAGAATAGAATAGAATAGAATAGAATACACCAGGCGTTGTGTAGGTGTCATGTCACAAGTTATTGCGAAATTGAGACTCCATCTCATGTCTAATGGACGAAGCTATATAGGTATATAACTGGGCATAGGAACATCGTATGGGGATGGAGTTTAGACCTATAAATGTAGTTTTCCATTATCTACAATATGATATCATCCTATTGGACAAAATAACCTTGATAGGTATCGTGAATATATGTTATCACGTGGAATATATGGGCAAACACAGGTCCAATTTTCTGTGTCAGGCGACGAGACACGGTTTAGACATTTCAGGAATGGAATGCCGTGTATATAACACTCGCAATGCACGTTTCACGATTTCTGAAGTGATCCAACGGACCATCATATGAACTGTCACCGTAATATGAACTCTTACCTAAGCCTGTATTCGCCATTGACATCACAAGGTGAAACGAGACATGTTACCCCACAGTGACCGTTGGGAATTCTATTGACGGTTCTTTGCATATACCATCCACATGCTATACACCCATGCTCCCCTCATCAACGCATCGTTGTGACATGCTCACTTTCTCAGCGATTCACAGTTCTTCGGGAGCACCGCGGCGGTATGTGGACGCGGTGTCATGCATATTCAATCACACAGTTAGACAAGCGCTGTCTAATCGTGATGGCTCCTGCGTGACATGTCTGTTTTCGTATTATAAAGATTGTCATCCTTCCCCAGATCGCCATAGGCAGTTATTTATGTTCGAGCACATTGCATATTTTTTGGGAAAATGTCAACATTATTTCGATTACTGCATGCCCAAACCTCATTATACTTCTGTGCCCGGGTGATTACTGACAAATGTATCGGTCTGCCAGACAGTTTATCAGTTCGACTTCATCCGTTTTGGATGATGGGATTTGCATTTAAAAAAGCAACTAGATATTGTACAACGTGCGGCGTGACAGAACACCAACCATGCATGGAAAAAAAACTTTGTGTGACCATCAATCCGTTCATCCCAAGAGTTTTTGTAAATATGTGCGGTGCCTGCGTTCTCAAAAAACAACTGCGTGCTCCAGAAAATCCATTCTCGGATGGAGCTAATCAAATTCACCAGTTTTCTAAGGGTGAACATGGCGATGAGGTATCTACGGGCATCCATCCAGCTGCAAACACACACAACCTACAAACAGCCTATCACTCAGATTACATAAAACGGGTGGAATGAGAACAGAGAATTACATAACAATTCAAGGAAAGTTCTTACATTGAATATAATTATATATTCATTTAATCAGTATTATGTACAATATTTGATTTAGGAAGTTTACATGAAATTCATAGAGTTTTTGTTTACCTATTTTTGCGTAATCTATTTCGTGAGTGATGTGTGGCACTCCAACATCTGGAAAAGAGTTCCATGGAAAATATAAAGTGCATATTATCAACCACTGAAGATAGTGTATGGAGACTATCACCATTACCACTGCATCACAACCGTTTGGAATATTGTCTGTGCGCCACAGTAATGAATGAAGGTTCACCCATAAATGTGTCTCGAAGCTATTGTTAGTGAGACAATCCCAACTCTTAATACTGGAAAACATTCGAAACAGTTCGAAGTAACTTGTGAGTTTTTAAAACATTTCAAGACAGAACACATGATGATTTCTTTTGCAGTCTTTGTACAGAAAATATTGTCACTTTGCAGAAGAACAGGATACCCGTGTTCATGGAATTCCTCATTAATATCTCTGCCAGAAACCGTTATCCAATCTGATACGTGATACCAGCTATAATTTTTTTTAACAGTTTCGAAAGGTCACATCTACATTGGCTTCAGCCTTTAGCAGATTTACGTGGAATTCTTGCTGACATATCAGAACTACTCTATTTCTCTATTTTTCGAGCGTTCCTACTATATCAAACAGAATATTCCATGGCCGCATAAAATAATCTAAATGAAATTGAACGCGCGATCAGCATGAGCTTGAATACTTTCATGTTTCTTCAATGCTTGTAAAAATGTGGTTTCCAAATCAATGCGCATCCATATCAATGAATGTCTAAGGCAAAGGTGGCTCCAGATCTACTTGAAATAATGGCTTTGCGGATCTGTTCTGGAGAAGTGGACGTGGTAAAGTCGGAGGGGTATGCTTATAGTATTTAACGTTATATTCAGGCCTACCCAACTAACTTGCCGCTCCAGGATGTGTGGAAGTGGACAGATCCTGAAGTTCCCTGATCGTTCATCGGTACGGTCCCGGGGGATCATGTTGGGGTTTGTTACATCCTTTCCTCGATGTAATGTAGTCATTCACAGCCAATGTATTGCCTCGACAGCCTTGCGTGGCCTTCTCATCCCACAGCAGTCGAATTACATCATCTGTATATAAGTTCAACTGCACACTGTTCTGTTGTAGAGATATACACTCCTCCATAGATAGCGATATTGCCGACATCAAGAAAACGTGACCTCCATCAGGCTTCACGTGGTTTGGGCGTCCCTTGGAACGGGAACCGAATTTGTGTAACCGTCACGTACGCAGCTTCACTATATAAATAAGGTTAAAATCTGGATGTGACAGCGCACACTGTACCACTTGGAGTACAGGGTGATGTCTGTGTGCATTTAAGCATTTATGATGATCAACGTTGTTCGTATGCCTGTTGCTGAATGTGCATACTACACTATATGCTGCTACGTGTCTGGTATTATACATTGTTCCACATGTACATTATGCCCAGTTGTACATGAGCCCGACTGTACACTCTCATGTTGTATGGATATACAATCTTCTAGGTAACGGTATTTTCGACACCAGATGTCATGATTTTCACCATGCTGTGAATAGTTTACGCGTCCCTGGATAAGAATCCAGCATAAGAGAGGAACATTGTGCAATCGTCATGTACATAGTCAATAAGCAGCATTTCACTACATAAATAGGGTTAATTTGTGATGTGACAACACGCATTGTTAGTGTAGTGAAGGTCACTTTCAGCATAGCAGAGTTATTCTGTAACATATACAGCCCACAGGGGCTGCTTCCTAGCAACACTGCCTCTTCTGGGTTGCCTGACAGCCGCTACAGCACACACTGCATGGGCTGCTTCCTAGCAACACAGCCTCTTATGGGTTGTCTGACAACCTCTGCAGCCCACAGTGCATGGGTTGCTTCCTAGCAACACTGCCTCATTTGGGTTGCTCCATGGCAATCGCTACAGCCATCAATGGGATGCTCCCTAGCAACACTGCCTCTTCTGGGTTGCTTCGTGGCAACATGGCTTCTTCTGGGCTCTGTCCCCAGGGGTGTACTGTTCTGCATTCTTACTGTCCCCTATAGTGCGGCAGCATGGCTCACTGTAGGGGTTCTCATTGCTTACTGTCAGGATTTGTAGTACTACATTGGTTTTGTACAGGCATTGAAATGCATAAAAGGAGGGGAGTTTTGGGGATTCAGATCACTTTGCTGACTGGCTCTGAACAAGATGAGCCCTGCAAGGCTCTGTTCAAAAGAAGTTCTAGTCACTGGTCAAACGCTGAGAGCAGACATTGGGCAACACTACAGGCTCTGTACAAGATGAGATCTGATCGGGAGCGGGGGGAGGATATTGCTACTCTACTAAGTAACGCTGTATTAATTA
>JAUOBX010642493.1:0-14904 GCA_032360705.1 Eupentacta quinquesemita | reverse complement strand
TTTTCACAGTAACAGTTGTTCAGACGCGGTACACTTGCGAGGTTTTTATGCCTTTTAAACATGACCCCTCGCGGTGACATCAACATCAAATCACTGACTCGTGTGTCAACTAAGATAGGTTCCAGTTGTTAATCGAGTTAACTTTATCCACGTAGCACTTCTTGGATTTAATGGCTGACTCTCAGCGGGCAGTAATTAGGCTGGCACTTATTTGGGAGGAGGGGATGGTTTATGGGATGGTATCATGTTCGGTCAGTTTCATTTAATCATAGAATAATGATAGAAATCGTTCAAATTTTCTCCGCTGAACACTTCTTCTGATCCAATGGCTAACAGCAGGCAGTGATTAGGCTAGCACTCACTTGGGAGGGGGAGAAGGTTTACGGGATTCCATCATGTTCGATCAGTTCCATTTATAAATAGAATGCAGTTCTCGTACAAACTCGAGTAGACTGAGAGGTTAGAACTCTCCAAATTGCTCAGTGTTTGTACCTACATGTTATATCCATAGCTACTAGACGAAAAATATAGCGAGTCAATTGGGAAGAGAAAGAACAAATTCACAATTTGTTATATCACGCTCAACCTCCGATAAGATGATACCGTAATACGATCCTCTTAGTTGTTACAGATGTTATGTTGATTTCTCGCGTCAATGGTAAATTCATTTCTTCCTAGTATCAATGGTCATGCCCACCACTTTTTGTAACATTATTTCGATACATGTAGAGAAATGGTTGATCAGGAAATCATATCGTGTATTTGTCAGAAATAATACAATTGGAGTTCATTTTCTGACGTGTAGCAGAGCATCAAATTGTTCGCCATGTCCTGGGTTTATTTTAAATCTTCGTTATTTAACTGCCTCTTATGTGGTTCTAATTACTACATATGTATTTTTCGCACAGAAATCATCTGATCTACAATCAAACAGGTTTAACAACACTGTTAGACTTTTCGCGTAGATGGTTCCAACAGCCGCCTGGAAACTTGTTGCTGATTGTGAGGACAATGATAGCACAAGATTATGTTGTTTCCACTCTTTATTTGTTGTCGGTAGAACATGGGAAAGTAAAACAGTCATTGGTGGCTGGCATATAGCTTACCAAACAGTACTAACTTAATGCAACAATGATCATGACCAAATGCAGTTTGTATTACAGGCACTGTCGAGTTATCTTATTGTCTGTTCAATTCGTTTGTCAGTTTGAACGAGGAGCCGATGCTAAGGAGAAAAGACGTAATTCGTATGTTGTGTGGTGATTACCATTCTCTAGAATGACTATAAGCCCGGACGGTCATTCCCCTATGAACTGTCGCATCCCGTAGCCACAGTTGATATAGTAACAACTGTACTCTGTCAGGAAGGTACTCATGCAATGGGAGAAGGGTATACTGAATAGATTGTATATGTGATCGTGCGTCAATACATCACCACTGAATAGCCTAACCCGAGAACGATGACTACCATCTGATCATCTGGTACGATGAGTATTGAAAAGGAGAATTATCTGTTCCTTAACACTCTCTAGAAATATCTCTAATTCTAACATGGAGTACATTGGAACTATACAAAGCAAAAAGTCGATCAGTAGGAATCTTTCATACAATGTTTTTACTGTGGATGTGTACCGATCTTCAGTTTGCAATGTACGAAAAACCTGTAGTAACATGAGTTAGATTTGGATCAAGTTAACCGCACTCTCAATTTACAATATACCGGTAGATTATTGAATAGAATCCATAGAAGAGGAACAATTACTAAAGACCTGCACCACAGACCGCCAATTACCATCACACACTAACCTAATGCGCCCTAAAGCTTTCAATAGACGAAATCATCATGAGGTGGATTTCATATCCAAGAATATCATATATGTATACATATTTGATCCATAGTTAACAAACTGACCCTTTTATATAGCCCCGACCCATGATGTTTGTCCGTCTGTTTCGCACTTCATACACACATTTATCAAGGTTACAGACAGAGAGTTCCACAACTCTCAAAAAGAACATAATTATCTTGATCGGACGCCCGTTATTCCTCGAAAAAGATCTCGCACGCAATTCCCAATTGATAACTAGAGGTTATTTGGAGATTAATTCCTCTGCGACTATAACAGCTGAGAAAATATTAGTGGATCGAAGTGTACAGCGATTATTCTTCGTATCATTTTCTACGCACTGAGGAAACAAGGCTATGTGCTCCTGATTAATCAGCCTTCTCATTAGACAAAGCGTACTGTCAACTGGGAGCCTACAGTCATGATATTGTAGAGTCGGTGTGAGGCGAGCTTGCAGTCATTGCAAATAAGTATGGTAATGAACAAGAAAATTGAGAACAACGTCTATAATTCTATCAAATAGCATGTTGATGTTTGGTATATGGTCATGATCCTCTACAGCGCAGTTGGTTGTGATTCAGACCAATGAAACCGCTCTATATACTTGAACTATACTCGGATCATGGGACACCTCTTGAGATGCCCACTGTTAGAGCAGCTCTGCAACGTAGATGGCATTACCGCACATTAGTTGCTTTTGTGTCGAAATCAGACATACTCCTAGTCATAGCAGGGCAAACGTTTCACCCATAGCTGTGGGTACGAGCGACTTTACCTTATAGAGTCTCTCGGAACATGGAGATGTTTGTTTTTGTCAATGACAGGTCATATCAAACACTCATCCCCACTGCCCGTTGGTCAAAAACATCAATAAACCCTAATTCACAGCTAGGCCAATTGATCGGAGAAGGTAAGATAATCGCACTGAAACTTTGTGTAAACATGGGTTTCTTCGAGGCAAAGAAACTTACTCAACATCTAACAGAGAGTATACACGATATGAACTGCATAATTTGGTACTGCATATGAGTGCAGTACAGGTTCGCCAGGTTGTAAACCAGGACGTTCTTAATCTAAATTAGATAGACTTGAAGTATTGAATTAGCAGATCGTTGCTCAGTAGGAGACCGGGATTCTTTCAGTGAAGATATCGGGGCAACCAATTTTTCATTCGATCGTCAAACACTTGTCATCCCAAAATGTTCGCTACTCATAGGGACTGCGTTTTTTTCGAAAATCATGCTTGCCTATTATTGAGAAATACCATGTTACGTCGCGTCAACCAATATTATATATAAGTATCATGCTATCTCTAATTGGTATAATATACTGTTCCAGTATATAACCAAAATGCTTTTTGTTGACCGAATTGTATTTTAATGACGTCTCGGTGTTTGGGGAACATAGTCTTGGAAAAGTTATTGAGTAATTGGACATTTGACCGACACATATATACGTAATATCTCAAAACTCACTCTGCGAATAGGCGTTCCAACATGTATTTCAGATAAGAAGGAATAATGCACTAATTAGGTTGCCTCTATTATCATTATATGGAAACGATTGTTCCGTAGTATATTCTGTAAATGAAGGGATTTTGATCACTATAAATGAGAGCTGCTGGTTGACACAGAATTCGTAATCTGTGATTACAGTCATATACACGTGAAACTTTATTTTAACAAAGTGACATGAGGAACAGCAGCATCACTAGCAGAGTTGCAACCAATTTGGGAGGATAGAAACATCTCCATGAAGTCCAAGCTGAACCTCCTTCTTGCACTTGTTCTATCAATCTTCCTGTATGCCTGTGAGTCATGGATTATTACAGCTGAGCTGGAAAAGAAGATCCGGGCTGTGGAAATGAGGTGCATCGGAAGAGTCCTTGGCATATCATACACTGACCATGTCACAAATGAAGAGATATGCAGAACAGTCAAACAGCATGTTTCCCACTATGAAGACCTACTGACCACAGTCAAGAGAATGAAATTAAGATGGTATGGACATGTGACAAGACCTGCCGGGATGTCAAAAACGATTCTACAAGGAAATGTATGAGGAAAAAGAAGACGGGGCAAACCAAGCTAGGAAGTGTTGGGTCGACATCACCGAGAGAGGGCCGGCTTGAGTTTTGCGACAACCCATGCTGTTGCCTATGACCGACAGTAGTGGAGACGTGTGATACATTCACCACTGCAGCGCCCCATGACCCAAGTGGGTTATGGGACCGGTGAGCAGTAAGCAGACATGAGGAGGACGAACCCATATATTGACCCAAGATGGGAGGCAACCCCCATACACAGATCACTGAGGGAGAGGAGAAACCAGCCTGCTTCTGAAAAGATGAAGACTATAGGTAGAAAGAAACACACCCTGGGTACGTGTAGTGCGAGCGGGGGCGAGATGGAAAAATGGAAGTTCAGAGCATATACGCTGTGAAAAGCGCCTATCTTCTTGGGGCTAATCATCCCAACACTCCGGCCCGAGCCTATATGCTGTGAATGTCAGACGGCGGTGCCTGAACATCAGTTTCCCTTCCCTGCCCGAATCGCCACTGGCAAGCGCCAAGGAAGAAGGTGACAAGTACCATTTTCCATTGGTATGATCCGACCGGGAATCGAACCCTCCCTGGCCTCCCGAGTGGAACACTGACGCTCCATCAACTGTGCTAGCCATAATAATAAAACTGATGGAAATAGCTGTGAAAGAAGATTTAGGACAAGAGGCTGACAAGAGGCAGTAAGATGGCCATTTGTCGATGGGACGTATAGCCTTCTTCTGAATACGATCAACAGAAATATCAGATGATGGCGGAGTACCCGCACCCTAAAGATGGCAACCATGCATATTATGTCAGGGAGCCAGTTCGAGCTTTGAAATGCAGAGGTAGCTGCCTCAGATAATGCAAAACGAGTATGTAGGTGAAATGATAGTTTAACGTGTTCATCATCATTGCTACATCCTCAAGTGAATAATTTGGGGCATGAACGTCCGAACGTCTTCAATATGTCAATAATATCGAGTTACTTCAATCTGCCATGTTATCGACTTATCCGTGTTCATTGCCGTACTCAAAGAACCCGACCCCGACCTCAATAGCGAGTACTTTCTTCGAGGTAATAGGACAGCAGTCTTCACAGATCATTTCGTTTCTCCTTCATTCGAATTGACCTTATGCCACGTAATCGATGTAATTATAGCAGTTGTAGTCAATATACGGCATAACCCAGAAGCAGAGAAACTTATCTCGCATACACTCCGGTCAAGTATATCAAATCATCGCATCAGAAGCTAACGAGCCATTGATATCGATTTTGTTCAATCATGAGTGATGTAATTATTTGGATTGTATGGAGTATTGAGGTTTCAAGGAATATGTACATAAATACAGTGTACGTCATTCTATATGGGTTGCATATTTGTTTCTGCATGTTTTATCTTTGGCCTTTTCATGGATTGCCTAAACGATTCCGCACATGCAATTGGGCTTACTACTACAGTTCGTGTGCGTGTGATCTCAATCTAATCTACTAGAGAACTGGCGAAACTTTTTTATTTTTCATATCTAATGAATGTCACTGAGGAACATGGATTCTATCGCTTACCCAAGAGGTAGCCTCAGGACAGAGGAGTGATCGGATGCATGCAGAGAACGATAAGAACGACAGAGCATGCCTTGTTTATTGTGACGTCAGAAAATTGTATGACAGAATAATAATGAATAATTCATATAGCGCTAAATACAACTCGCAGAGGGGAGCAACAATCTTGTGTCCTTGCTTCGTACTTGTTGAAACCCCTCTCGGGCATCACAACAAGGATCTTGGTGAGCTGTATATCGATGAAAGTAGCAATGCTTGGAAATGTTCGCCTCCGAACACCTCACGACAAGAGCTTTCTTTGACAGTCAAGGGAAGGCTGTTCAAATAAGAAATAGTCCTTGAATGGCAGTTATTGTGTAAGGCTCGAAAATTATGCGGAATGTGTATGTAACGAACACGTTTCCGGGTCTCAAATGACGAAATGGAATGATAGAATAGGACCAGCCTGCTATCTTTCTCCCTTCAGTCAACGGTTATTATTCTAGATTATCCAGTATATCCGTGGTCCGTCAAATTGATTTAAAGCGTAGAACAACAATGAAAAGTGAACACAATTCAGAGGAATCCGGAAAGGTCTGGCGGGCTACACCATATGCACGTGGCTGCGTCAGCAGAAGAACAACTTGTCAGTTGTCACGCATTCTGTTTCAGGTTATATTGTTTGTTACTGCGTTACTCACCCATGTATACATGGGCATAAGCCTTGGATCGAATGAGATGAGATTGAATAAGCTTTGCGCTATATTATCCAATGAGCTTATCTTTATAGGAAACACGGAAAATGTTGTTGTCATCCATCGTTAAAAATATTGTTAGTTCCAGCCGAGTGACCAATGAATATTCAACTTTTTTGCGGCTATATACCAACGTTCTGGCAGTCAGATGTGTTGTGGCGAAAAATTGAATTCGATAATGAATTCGTAATTTCTTCAGGTGTGATCTCCGTCCCTACCCCAAACCAGATCTCCTAGCAACTCCACAATGAGCATGATTCCAAAGAGGCGGGCCAAAGACGCGGAACAAAGACTGATTGAGAACATCACTCAAGATTGACCACCGCCAGTGGTCCAACCAAGCTACTGACAGCCGGACATGGAGGCGTGCTATCGACTAGGCAGAACCAGCCTCAAGGACGGGAGGAGAAAGAGGAAAGCCCGTAAGATTGGTGCGCCACCGGCACACCCAGGCAAGACACTCGCTTCAAACCGTTGGGGTTCGGGTCTGCTCGTCCCAGATAGGACTGTCAGATCGGATCGGACTCTTCAGTCATCGGCGAGCCTGTTCACAACGAGGTCAAACACCTCCATTATCTTCGTTCGCGAAAACCAGCGGAAGTATATAATATCCTGGATAGACCTTGTTATGGGGGATTGGTTTAACCAACTACAGCAATTCGTTCGAGACAGTTTACATGACTCCTGGAAGTAAATACGCGACTAGATTTAATGAAGTATATCTGAAGTCATTCGTTACAATCATAACCGCCGCCATTCATGGTCCTCAGAGTTGGATGTATGTCACGGTACATTAGCGCTCATTGATGCAGCTGCAGGCTATGTTCAATTACAATGCGAATACATGAGTGAACATGTGGGGTTGTGGGATTTCATGAAATTGTACTGAGTGTGCCGGCGTATCCTTGGATGCGTATCGTGCTCGTTCATCCCAAGGAAGCATCAGCACGGTAATCTTGTTGAGGGAACAAAATATATCAATATGTTATATTGGGTGGTGTGGCGTTCCGAACATGTTCGTAATATGAGTTCGTGGTATTTATTTATATGCCATAAAATGAACGTTATCAAAAATGTTATTAATAAACATATACATGGGAACTGCTGGATTCATTTTTTGGGGGCTTCATGAGGATAAGTAGGACCTTCACATTTGTGTCGTATGCATCGCGAAGGATAAACAACTATATCCCATCATTCAATAACCAATATTGTCCCACCTGAATAACCTGATAATATATCAATAATAATGAATACACAATATAATACTTCGTCTCAATGTTAATATCCTAAAATTACTCCAACAGGAAAAACTCATCCATGGTCCAGAGGGTTTACTGTGCATGCTGATGTAGTAGGTGGACGAAACTCCCAAAATGCAAAATTTCTGAAAGTTTATAATATATTGCTAAAAGCAAACAATAAAATACGATACAATCAACGTTCTCCCCAGTAGTTTCATCCTTATTGTAATGCAGTGACTGTTAGCCTAATGAAATGGAAATGAAATTGATTATGGAATGAATTATCCACTCCAGCTGAGAACTGGCGTATAATAAGGCCCAAATGTTCCCCAGACATTTGATGCCATATCGGCATACGTGACTGACCGCGATATACTTTGGACTGAGGACCACATGAATCACGCCTTCATTGTATGGTTACATATTGGCAACGGTGCATACTATATCCGACAGACTTTTACTCGTGAGGTATATTGGAGGCGGAGAAGCCAATAGCCAGGAACATGTGCGTCGCATCCATTGCCCTGATTTGTCGGTTAGGATGCCAAGTAAATGGTTAGACAATGTTCTGTCGACCAAAGCTCAATCATGTTCAGTACTCGGAAGCCTATATGTAAGGGTCTATTATCGTTTGTTTTTCTAGAATCCAGTCTGCCCTTTCAATGGTATTGATTAAGGGTGTTGATGGAAGTTTCTGTGACGCATTTAGGTCATAGCGCGGAGATGAAGCGTTATACAGAGCACGTTAGGAATCTCGCGTGGTATAGCCGCGGTACGCTAATGGGTCCAGTTGCATTTTCCCTAGATATATTACGTCGGCGCCGATGTGATCATCCTCGTCAATACTAATGGAAGTTGTTCAAAGCACGGTCGCTATTGGTATGTCCGAGTCGTCTGTTCATCACTTCAAATTAGCGATTTCTGTCTCTTGATTAAAACTATCTAGTGTTCAAACATATGAACCAAAACAAAGCCGAGCTAAACACAGATAACGTAGTCCTACTGTCATCAGCTGTGATTCTTTACATGCGCCACATGCTACATGAGAGAACGAAGGCAATGTGAGATCACCGTGTGGTAGATAAACACAGACCATGGCGATCAGGAAAATGTACCTTGCTCGAGAGCACAACGTGGACTCGGACCATCAACCCAAGTATTATAATCTGTAGCTATATTCGTCAAAGTGTGTTGATGAATGTGGGTTTGTATTGGATGATCAATTGAGTAATAACGATTTTACAACCGATGGTGACTAAAAGGTTGCCAGACAACTCCCACCCGGACAATTGCCACCCGGACGGTTGCCAACCAAAGACATGACCCTAACTTCAGAATTTAACTTATCAGGTTGGGAATTGTTCGGGTGCCAATTGTCCGGGCACGGAACAAAATACGACAATTGGCGACGATGGTATTCGGCAATATTGTTAGGCAGAGTATCATCTATTATTTTATCGTAATATATGTCTAACCCCGAAAATATTTCACTCGGTCACACACATTAATAACACTGGGTCTAATAACTGCATCCATTTGCGTCAAGGTGACTCGTGTGATGAGGTATGCATAGTGCTCGATCAAATCCGTAGAAATATCCACATTCATATATGTCTCTGGAGAAAATAGATATGATTCAACGCTCAACCAGTGTATATTCGAAGCAAAATTCAATAATTTGTGTTTTGACCTTCTTAGGGTATCGTATTATTACTCACAATGTTGTTATATTTTCAGTCATTTGGTCATTTTAAACTCATGGCTAATGGCTAATGGACATGCGTGACGATTTCCTTAGAGTACTCAATCTGATACGGAAGAATATGTACATTCACATATGCCTCGAAGGAAATAAGGTACGGTTCGATGCTTACTAGGATTCACGTTTTACCCCCCGGAAGTATCAACATCCACGTATTAAATAGTCCTAATGTACATTCATATATATGTACGATGACATGTGAAATATCGTTAATAGAATTGGGACTAGTCTGACATTTTTCATAATCCTCCTCCTATATAACAATATAAAAAGCGACATTATTAAGTATTCCAGATTCTCTGGTCGAAGTAGATCGCAAGCACCCGCATTTCAACCAATATATTGTAGATGTCATTTCATATGTCTTCTTCGTAAGTGTTGGTTACGGATTGCTGAAGGCGAAGTCATCATATTCCAATTATCGTTGTTTGCATGTAGCCTACCAGTCTCAGCGATTTTTCATATCCGATAAATTTATCAGGACTGTTATACATATGATTGGGGGCCGCATTGATGTTTGTTGAATGGATTATAGTTCCACTGCTATTATACCAGCATATAAGGATTATCATTGAAAGATTTATCGTTAAGTAAATGTAAGGCAAATTGCCTAAGCTTATGCGTTTATATGAGATCCAATATAACTGCTCCAACGCCCACGGGCTAGGTTTAAAAAACGAAACTTCCTGCAAGCCTCGTCTTCATTGGGTAAACCATTGGTTTGACATGACGCTATATCGGGAAATGGTGTAAGACAGTTCCCCGAACTAGCGTCTGGCGTTTATTGGATCCCGGAATCCAGAGTACCAACTGTCATAATAGTGAACTTCCATGACAAGCGCCTTGTCCCATGCGCTACTTGATAATACCTAAGTTACCTTATCCAGTTAACTGTATATGGATATGCGCTTGAGATGTGGGAGCAGCCCCACAGCCACAGCGAGAATGTGTGTGTGTAACAAGTTCTGTGGTGTAACAAGTTTCGAGCCCTGATTTTTGTGAGTTCGTACCTGAGCGCATAGTCTGAGCTCATTTTTATCATCAATGCGGACAGTCTTCAAAGGAAGTTAGTCACGACTCACGAGCGAACAGTTTACGACAAGTTTACGACCAGGTATCGCGGATTGTGGTGAATACCCCCGCGACTTTCCCCCCTTTCGACTTCCCTCTGTGTATCGTCTTGACATGATGAAACGGACATTGACAACTTTATGATGTATAAACAGTTCTTGATCCCAGTCCATTAACACTCTTTGCAACGAACCTTTCATTGAGAGCACTGTAGTTTAGAAGACCCGGTATATTCATTCAATCATCTATGAAGAAGTGCAGATGGTCAACATGGCTGATTCTGCTGGAATATTGTTTGTATCTTACCAGCACGCCACCATTGGGCGAAACATCGCTAGATTACGTCCATGTAGGCTTCAATCTCTTACTACTAATACGTGGAATATGCCATGTAGAGTAATTTTCTTATTTCCAGATTACGTCAATGTTCCCTTTTTTTTTTATAGATCGTGATATATCTTGTTAATGTATTGCATACGGTTCCCATCTTTTTCACGTTTTTCTCGAATACAAACAGTCGTAAACTTGGAGCAGTTCTGTTTGGGTGGGGTTATCGAGAAAATTGTGTTGGGGTAAATATGAGACCCTTCAACATAGTTACTGATGAAACGAAGAGGGTAGTTAACCAATGTATTTGACTTGGGAAGGATTGTAGAACCATCATGTAACCGTTTATATTGTTATCTTTATTGCTCCTGTGAAGAGGTGAAGGATCTCTTCATACCACTATCTGACTATTGGACAATTAAATTAGGTAAAAAGCCGGCAGTCCTGTCATCGTAGCATATAGTACCACCATCGTACGATCCTAGCGAAAGTTGGAGTAAAATCACAAGCACGCCCGTGACAAGACAAGGACGAGTCGTTTTGGCTAAACAATTTACCATCTGTCTTGACAACAAGAATTTTCGTAACGGTTGCTGCACAGGTAACTAGGATGAAGCGCCAATCGTGAAAACAATTTATGTCATTGAGAAATGGTCGATATAAGTGAGGTTGCCTAGAATTCTAGGTTCGGTTTGAAAATCGTGGCTAAGGTTAGGACTACGTTAAAGTCTGGCGGCTATGATTATCGGTGTGTCCTTGGAAAGTATGGCGTGTAATTATCACGAATGAAAAATATCAAGCTTTGTCATGCCGATAACACACTTAAAACGCTGTATAGATAATACCAACATCACGGGAGACAGCCCGTTCTCCGACAATCCCTGGCTCCTGGGCGGAGTGCCGATGACATTGTGTTAGCGAATACGAATAACACGCAATAGTCGTTATTGGTAAGTCCTTTACACTCTAAACGTAGTATTTGGATTACACCAAGCAAGTCACTATGCCTAGGTCCCTTACTTTAAACTTTGGACCATGTGGGAAATTTGTTAAATAAAAACTGTAAAAATGTTTTATGACGGTCGTCATGTTTGTGTACGGTTTCTAGTTGTTAACTACATGTTAACATTTACCGTCATATTATCGTACGATACATATTCATTATTATGCATCCGATATTTTGTTCATTCTTTCCAGGTTCTGTCCGAGTGTTTTCCTCTATCTACTCGCTTCGCTTCCTTCCATCTGGCTCATTGAGCTCAGACTCCTCGACGACAGATTGGAGTATTCCGAACTGTTCGACAAGGGCTGCGCAAGCTCAGAAGAAGTTCACACCAACCTTACATCCTTGCATGGAATTCGTCTGGATATGGTGAGTTCGTTACAAACCAAACTATTCACAGAAAATGACTTTGTAGCAGATGTCTAGGTTGGGAAGAAGCAGAACTTACATTCCACCCACTTATTTTCATCGAAACCAGTTTCAATATTACATAGTCATTAATTGAAGAGTATATGCCACGATGAAAATGAGAACAAAATACGGAAGCGAAATACGGAATGGATAGGATGCCCGAAAGGTTCCAAGTAGGCCTATCTGAGGAGCTTTCAAACAATGTACATTATTGAAATTATTATATAATAATGAATTAAATCGAATACACTATATTTAGTGTACATTACAGCACAGTGGATGGAGGAGTCCTTTTAAGGTTGAATTACATGTATTTCTATCAAGATATGGGATTCCTTGTACATTTTGCAACCACCGTGACTGTAGAGTAGTCCTTACATATTTTTTTTGCAATTCTTCAATTCATTCTCCGTAGCTGTCTGGAAATGCTATAGATTTGTCGAAATGGAACGCATTACGCATGTTAACGAAATTTAGCACTATGCTATCCACCCGTACTCCAATATCGCGACATCTGAATTCGTTAGGGGAAAGCGATTCCACAATTTAACATCACCGAGTAAAAGAAACTTCTAAGTGAGGTTTCCTAATCAAACTTGATCATTTGTTTAGATAACCGTCGTATTGTGAAATTATCGGCTGGCGATGGGGAGTGCCTTCACAAATTCATATGCGTATCGGAGACACGGTTCTGTAAAGGCATACGAATTAGGCCTATTTCGAGTTAAATTCGATCGATGTTAATTATTAGGGCAATCATTCACTAGGCTTGGCCTACATGTAATACACTAATTTACACTAATTTAGTCAAACATTTGACTAGATTATATTCGTTGCCCATTTTATATGTATTCCGGTCAATTTGACTAGATTTTCTCGGAGTGTGGGTCAGCAGTGTCTCAGCAGTGTTGTATGTAAGGAAATGGAGTCAATAATAAGGAACATAAGGTCAAGTATCACTATGCAATAATTCGGAGTACACAACATGGTCAACGGAATTCTGATATGTTGGAATTTGAGGAATATGTCACATGTGCTTTGCCAATAGTTAGGCTGTTCATTGAACTCTCAAGACTTGATAATGTGTCTTATTAACGTATTTTGCTCAAATTGAAGTGTATTGGTATTAACAGCGATGCTCACGAAGGGTCTCAGGATGTAGGCCTACTCAACAGTCTGGAACAAAGGGTGGTGATTGATGGAATTTGAAAGAAAAAACCGTCGTCACCAACGCTAAGTTCATCAAATACAATTTTCTCGTACTGTTAAGATGCACTCGTGCATGGTACTCTAGCCAACATGATAACATGGTTCAAAACTGTCCTAATGATAACAGCACACAGTCGAGTAAAACTGACCATCTAGCTAGCAATCAGTAATATTTACGATACGAACGATTTTCTCCCACAGAAATTTGAGATTCCCATAAAGTCAACTTCCCATGCCTGGTCAGTGGCTCTTCAACAACTACTGATTTTCGTGCTGATTCTCGGGAGGTGGATGCTACCGAAGGGAAAGCTCACACGTGACCAGCTCTCCCAGCTCTTATTGGTCTACATCGGCATCGCTGCGGATATATTAGAGTTTTCGACTGAAGGTCTGAAGGTAATCAACTTGTTCTCTGGTATTTTCTTTCACCAAAAATGTGGCTGTCCAATCCTACGATACGTTATGTTACATATCGCTAATACTTGGGAAATGATGGGTAATCGGATTAGCCCAGTCGGTAGAGCATTGGCCTGGTGATCAGAAGGTTGCTGATTCGATTCCCGCCGGCTGGCTTCTCCGGTGCCTCGTCCCAACCAGGCGTTTCTGGGAACCTTATGAGGTGACTTGTAGATAGTAACATACGCCGAATGTGGCAGCCCTATTGGGATGTCCCCAGGGAACACGATGTATATCAGGATGGAACAGAAAGGAATGCACACTACATAAAGTGCGGGTTGTCTAGTTACTAATGATTAAGGAGAATATCTGTAAAGCACTTTAAGCATGTCATCGACGTGAAAAGGCGGTATATAAGAACGAGATATTATTATTATTATTATTATTATATTGACTTAATTATATTAACAAATGAATGTTGCAATACAAAATGAAAACTGAGGTGAGTTTGTTACATCTTGAAGTGTATTTCTCATAAATGTGAGGGCTGGGAATGTATTTTAGTACTTATATGTCATCATATTTAAAACAATGGGTTTCGATCCCGTATATTTTCTTGTTTCGATCCATAATAAACTATGGAAAGTTTATGTATTTTTGCAATTTCAGTTAGAAGAAGTTCGATGTAACCAGGAACGGACAATATGCATATTAGCCATATGGAATTGGAGCCTACTACAATTTGCTATAGGACTAACTGTGACCAAAGCTAGGAAGCCACGTGTGGCTGGACTGGGATTGTCACAAAACAAAAAGCGCCCTCTTAACGTGAGTATATGCATATTAATGAGACTGGCATTCCGTCCAATCGGAAATGTTCATCCACTGGCTCATTTATCTCCTGGGAAACCATATTTCCCTAGCTTAGTTCAGATCGTCAGAAAGTAATAAGTATGGGTAAGATGCTTGGATATAATAATAATAATAATAAATACTTATTAGGAGCCGGTATCTGCCCGAAGGCGCTCATGGCGCCCTACAAGAAAAACCGAGTACAAAAAAAAAGGAGTGAGCGATCAATCAAAATGATACTGAATAAGATGTGTTTTCAAGCTCGTCTTGAAGGTAGTGATGTTGTTTGAAACTCTGAGATGCTGAGGCAGATTATTCCATACAATGGCTGCAGCACAGTAGGAAGACCGCTGCCCCAATTGATTATTGAATGGATGCTCCCTGAGAAGATGTTGTGAGGATGAGCGGAGTGACTGACGCACAGGATGGTACTCTTCAACTTT
>JAUOBX010642382.1:0-14904 GCA_032360705.1 Eupentacta quinquesemita | reverse complement strand
CGCTGCAATTCAACTGGTAGGGCAGATTGTAATTGGAAAAGCAGGATAAGCGAGGGAGGGTAAATGTGAATGTAGGCTATGTGGTCTGATAACATTCAGGTCGACAAAAGATTACCAGATCTATATCCTCTCCGCCTAGGAAAGAAGATCTCATAATATTGCAACATAATACGAGTCAATGACATTTGTCCCCGTTCTCTGGTTCAGTATTGGAACTAAACACCAACCATTTAGTTTGAAATAACGTGATCAGTTAATAGGCCTACACCATCAAGAGGTTATAATGACTACAGAAATGTATTATGAAATCCGGATTTCATACCATATTGAAAAGTACGAAAAAAACGTATGAAAAAAATCCAGATAGGATAACGCGAAATAACACCTCCGGTGTCTCTTTCCCTAACAGTAAGTAAAGGAGCACTTCATGCGCCCCCAGTGTCACGGAACTGAGTTTACTTTATTTATAACTGATTTTGTAGTGAGAATGCAATGACTGCGCGTGACAATGCATTACCACGGCGTCGACCTATTGGGGGCGTTACGGTTCCTGCCTGTCGAACTATTCAAGCTTATTTCCCATTCGTCAATCCGGATCGCAAAACAAACTGGACATTTTTGTATGATGATATCCCGCGGCCCGTTGAGTGTATGGAGCGCGGGACACTCTCGACTTTAGTGAATAACTCTCGATTTGAAACTTGCTACACATGGCCGTCATAATAACATATCTAGTGTAGTTCATTCGTCGGTGGGTCAATGATTCGAAACTCCCCTGGGGAAAACTATGAATCATTTCACCACGAAACTTCATTAATATTTCTCCTCAAACTGGGGAACAATGACAGAGTCGAAGGTTGAGTGTGATTACATAATTTTCCACGAGTAATGACAGTTAAGAAATAGCCGGTAACGATGAGCCTATTTGTGTAATTTCGTCCGTTCACGAATTTTTTATTAGGCTTAGTCGCAGTGAACATGCGCATTGATAACCGTGAACTGGCTCGTCTAATGCCTCTTATATGAGACTGATGATATTATTCATAATAATAATACATCAATATAACTCCCACCGCCCTTTAGAATAGGAAGGACAAACTATGCCAGAGAGTCTCTCGTACTACGTGACAATACATGGTACAAAAAACAAAAACCCCACAGTCATGTTACAATTGCATTAGGTAAATCTAGGACAAGGAAAACTTGTCTCTTTACCTATGCAATGACATGACAACTATTTGTTTAGCTCCTGAATCGACTGGTTTGACGCTATTTCGCATTCAGTCTCTTTGACTTTCTTTACGAACCTTGCGTGCGAACGACAAGTGTGTAGCCATGAATGGTGGGGTCGACAACGAAATCAAACAAATAACAGCAGTTGGGTAAATTAAAGTCGGTGGCACCATGTAATAAACAACTGCCAGACTACTTTATTGCAGTTTGCGTCGTTTGAATATTGAACTGAACCCTGACCTAGAGGGGCGGTAACTTCCCGCGCGCAAATAACCTTCCAGAATAATCGAATGATTATGCTCAAGTTGCTAAAGGAACGTCTTGTTACTTCACATGTCAGACTTTCTTGGATTCGTATTTTTCGATTCGAATGTCATGTCAGTGCGTATTCAGTTGAGTGCTGCAAATGGACGCGAATTCCTATAAGAGCAATGATCTGATGATCCTATCTGAAGGGGGATTTTCCAGTCAATAACAAACAAACATACACACCAACATAATTACATAGTACAGCTTGGTGTGGCCAGGTTGAATGACGTGTGTATAGTTGTATGGCTGTGACTACGGCACTGTTGTTGGTATATATGTACTCTATGCGCATTTTGGTTAGAATTTATATGTGCAAAACCGACCAGCCTATGAACACCACACCTTCAATATATTGGTAAGAAAGGAGCACCTTAGACTAATCATCTTACTGCCTAACTTTGGAAACTTTCCAACCTACAGCAAACACGCGTTCTACCTAAAAATTAGTAATGTTATAATAAACATGCGTACCAACTTGTGAGTATTCGAGAAATATATGTATCGGGAAGTCATATTGGAAAACGAGCAAGTGCTTCAGAACGTATATACCATAATCCTGCCAAAAAAAATAGCAGATGTAGAAGGTGTGGAGCAGAATATGAGTCTTTGAACCTATAGTGGCTGGGTGCCAGAAGATAGCTCAAAGGGATCCTGGTATATATGAAAGTATATGTTGCAATACAAACATCCGACAGTAAACTGCTATAACATAAGGTAAATCTGGGACAGAAAAAGGATGACATGGCAATCAAGTTGAGAAGAACGTCTTGTTACTCTCCTCAAGTCCGTACTTTGTCAACTGGTAATGTATATGTTTGGAGTAGGGCGTGATGTCATTGCATAATCGGCTACGTGCTGCAAATGAACACAACTTTGTATAACAACGATGATTAGATAATCCCATATGAAGGACGGATTCGTTAACCCACAACAAACATGCGTACACATAATTACTACGTTTTCATGTTTTTCAATCCTGCACAGCATTTTGGGGTATTTGAATGAATTTATTGACCATTCACAATTGTAAAACTAGCAACTATTCTTTAGTTCACCTTAATTCTGCCAATAAACTACATGTTATTTTTGGCGACCTGGCGTAATACTGTTGTATGTGTAATATTGTTTCCAATAATACAGCAGTGCTCACTTTGCGCCATATCCAGAGATTCAATGTACAACCTAATGCAATGAAAGTACCTTGAATCGAGGATCGTATATGTTTATATTATGACTTATATAATGATAGCATAATTTATGCAAATAGGGAATACTAAATGACCTGCTGTGACATCGAACCCGCTCACAGACTTCACGAGAATACTGAAATATACCTTATAAAAAGGCATAAAAATACAAAATATAATACATAATAAACCGATCTAATCAGTTCGTATCACTTTCAACATGTTCTATTGGGCTAGGTTACATCATCATAGCACATACGCATTTCAACTAAGATATTCTAACTAACAATCTTAACTAATGTATTTTTTGCAATGCTTCCGAGGACAGCCAATCCCGATGCTCCATATAAACCTCCGATTCGAACGGCTCTATACCATTCACGCTTAGCTTCAAGTTAACGCTGTGTTTTTTATTAAAACAAGAAAAACGAATAACTTTTTTCAACTCAAAATCAAAAGAACAGACTTCAGACCGTAGAGCTCATATGAGTAGGACTTGAGTGTTCATCAATGAAAACCAGTTCACAAAGAATACTGACTTGAATGTTTATAATATCCCATCGACGCGCAAAGTGTATGGCTAGTCTTTGCTCCAATTGAGGCTGCACCAATACATTTTATATAAACTGTTATATGTTTCGAAGGTCCTACCACAGACAATATACACTAACTGAATTCGTACCGTACTGTAATATTTATATTCAAGATGGAAAAATGTCTCATCAGGTTCCTAATTATAATTATCAATGTATGTTAAGAGGGAAAGACAGATAGTGCAACGTATAATGTCATCCAGGTCAGTACTGAATTGTCGGCATACGACAGACTATTGCGTATTTTTCAAAGGAAAAACCGTATATATCAGCATTGATCATTGAATTGCTAGAGAACAAGCGCAATCATGAACGTACTGGAAGCGGCGAGCAGTTGCCCTATGTAATTTGTCTGAAAGCGTTCATCTGCAACATAATCAGTTTCGCTAAACTTACAATAAGCCTGTTCAAAGCTCAATGCGGCGACGCCTAATTTCGAACTCAACGTGGCGTAATAGAGGTATACATGTGCCAAGTTTCGTGTTAGTCGCATGTATGGTTAAAACATTATCAGCGGATTTGACGAACGGATGCATGATCCGACATTCTAAGATAGTCGCCCACGTGAAGTTTCGGAGACGCCCACTTTCGAAGACATCTGACATATCTTGAGGGTGAACATGTGTGCCAACTCCATGTACGGTCCCGCAATTAATAGCAAATGTGACGAGCTTATGGATGAATGGAACCTCATGGCGGACGTTCTCGCGGCCATGCACAGCTAAAAATACATATTTGTTAGCCTATTTATATATATGATCATCGTCAGTTAATGTTCACTTATCGTTTGCAAATGCAACATATAATATACAGTTCAATTTATTCATTGGAAACAACTTGTGAATATTTCAACACTGCCATGAATGGCCCACTCTATGCAATTAATATCCTCCACTCACGACTAGCCTACACAGCTCTAACTGTTCAATGCTAATTTGATTTATTAAATTAAGATCTAGTAGTTGTGCATATTTATGTTGTTATCGAGCGATAGGCTTTCTAAAGGTCTGGGGTAACAAGGAACAAGTTTTAACGTATCAAGTCTACACCTGGCAATGCCTCTTTTTCGGACGTCTGCTCGAATAGTGTCTTAGCAATTGTCATATGTGACACTAGTGACAACATGTTGCCGGTATAGCAATCCACTATGAGCTACTCTCATGCTTGTATATTTGCGTCGCAGTGTGAAGTCGACCAGGATAGTCGGCGATACAATACATCGGGTGCTAGCTCCGGTTATATGTTGGAAGTGGATCGTGCGTTATTTCTCAATACTGAAATCGGTGGGGTAGAGGTATTCAATTGACCTGATATTACATCACCATGAAGTATGCCCAACAGTAGAGATGATGTATAGGTATGTGTGAAGTTATTACAGAATATTGTCCGTACTTGATGACACAGTAACGAATAAATACAATTCACTGGATATACTGACATGCACATTCACTCAAAATGAAACTTCGTAAGTCATATATTGGGTACTTCAACAGAAAATATATCAGTGAAATAATTCTTAGTCAGCAGAAGCAGCTGAAACCCTATTTTATCGAATTCTTTTATTACCGATTTTATATTGCTAAGGCTGTCAAGGTGTTTGCGCGTGACAACGAATAACTCTGACGTCGGCATGTCGATATAAAATATCATGAAAATACTGTCAGGGGACAGTATTCATGCCAGGCAAAAAATCGAAACAGAACCTACAATCTCCATGATAAATTATTATAAACTCGTCCCTAAAATAGCCGAATGCCTTGTTTCTTGTTCTACGACTATATTTGATATGACTAAGATATAGTCCCTGCGTTACAGGTGAAGTGCGACAGAAAAAAATGTAACTATTCGAATTAACATGACTATTTTAGGTGATATAAGTGATTTCTGTGTGAAATATTGTTATTATATTATTATCGTATTGATTATAGTGGGCCTGAAGCTATTCACCCTCTTGGCTGCACCTATCCACAGATTTACATGATACCAGTAAAACATTGTAACAATATCATAAACATCTTCGAAATGATGTTATGGCAAACCCATGCCACTAATTTGGGCTTCAGAACACAGAATCATATTTCCATGCCTTCACATTATTTTGACAAGATTCTCTGTCGTGAGGATTTAGGCGTTTCGAAGAATCCTATTTATGTGTTACTCAACAAAATGAATGATAGTTTTGAACCATTTCCCCATTACATTTCCATTGTCGGTTCAAACTCCCATGTATCCCAGGGTTAGTTTATATGAGGGAGTCACTA
This sequence comes from Eupentacta quinquesemita, assembly GCA_032360705.1. Lineage (NCBI taxonomy): Eukaryota > Metazoa > Echinodermata > Holothuroidea > Dendrochirotida > Sclerodactylidae > Eupentacta > Eupentacta quinquesemita. The sequence continues at coordinate 9,321 of JAUOBX010642382.1, read as the reverse complement.
TTCCAGTAATTCAGATTCAATTTCTCATGGATCAAATAGATAGTAATCGTGAAATATTGCATGATACAATGAGAGTGGCATGCTACGTCCACTCGGAGCCGCCTGCATCCTCCCTGCCTCGATGTGAAATCCTGATCATGGCCCCTTCGCATGGTGTACACAAATGGCTGGATTGATTGCTGATGCCCTACGCATAGTCTTGAGGGGGGCTCATAGGGGCTGGGAAGTGTGAGCGGGATTGGGTGGGGTGGTGGTGATTCTCATAGCCACTTCCATTATCGAAAATAACAACATGTCACCGATACACAAAATGAGTGCGAACACGTTTAGTTGAGTTTTCTGACATACAACACGGAAACATGTTGCCAATGAATTTCGATCTCAAAAATTACTGGGACACCGGAAAATCATACGAATAAATCGGAAAAGGGTCATATAACAAATATTGTGTTCGCGAGAAGACAACTCACCCTCCACTTCTCTCTGTAATACAACGTCAGCCCCATTTTCCGGCGCCTACGCTATACGCCCCATGCGGCAACAGCGATATCTATTGGGTGTCATATAACCTATACGTGGAAGTGGAATGGGGAAGGCAGGAAGGAAGAGAGCGGATACTGAAACATGAGGAGAAGTGCTAGGATAGAATCCACGTTGACGTGGGTTTACCAGACGCCTCTGTCATCCTGCTCGGCGTTTTATAATTCCTCATTGAAACTCATAACCCACCATTTCAGTTGGAGCAAAACCCGACCTACAGTTACCTACAGACCTACTCTACTCTATGGTGCCATGATTCACTTCTGAAACATGAACGATGGGGTTTAGGTATTTTGACATAATTATGTCAAAATATAAAGGCCCATGTCCTATTAGATATATGATATATGAAATCATCTCGGTATGCCATAGTCATCATACCGAATTAAAACATTATTGTGACACCTTTTCAAATCTAACTCCGAACCCCTTTTGCCTGGTATTGATATATATATATATATATTGACCGATCAGCGTTCCATTGAGTCATCCGCGCGCAAAGACCAGAGCCGCTTATTTTGCAGCAGTTCCGGTTCCGATTCCCGCATTCAACACCTATTTAAACGTACGGTTCCCGTCATTGTGCTGTTTTGTAATCAAATCGTCACTTAATCAACATTACTATTTTCAGTTGAAAGAAAAGGAATTCAGCGCACTTGAATACTTACCAACCCATTCGACGGGATTTACAATTTCCAATCCATTATTTAGTTACCGGTGAAAAGTGTACGGCGGACTTCTTAACAGAATAACGCGAAATGCTGGAATAACACCTTCGATCTTATTGTCCGTGACAACCAGTAAAAGGCGCTCGTCATATAACTGAGTTACTTTATCACTGATCCTATAGTGAAAATACAGTCACGATGCCTGCGCGTGCCAATGCATTACCATGACGTAACCAAATGAGGGGCGTTACCGTTGTGTTACTGTTTACTTTCGGTTCATGCCAGACGGAAGATTGAACCTTATTCGCCCATTCGTCAGTTAAAATCGCAAAATCAACTCACAATATACCCGCGTTTAAGCGTTCGCGGATATTATGATTTTGTGGGTGTAGCCGCCGCAATGTGCTTGGTCGATCGGCTGCGCACACTAGCTGTTGTCGAGACGTACAGTGTATGATGGCAGTCCCGATTATTATCGGTTGGTATCGGGTACACCCCTGCCTCCACATCATACATTTGAGTACTAGCCGGAGAAGGAGGACATCATCCACGGTTATTCTTCAACATGCAGCCACTCAATCATCAGGAAATAATGATGGGAATGAATAATTGAACTAAAATTGGGGAAACATGTGCATAGGCCCACTGTTCCTAATTCCCATAATTCACCCATACCCCGAGGAGCGAACAATATGGGTACCAGTGCTACAATCAGCACTTTCATGAGGTACTATCATTTGATTAACCACTATTTATTAAATTTCCCGTATTTGCAGTCACATATTTTCATAATATATTCCCACTAAAATAAAATCCAAGTAGAAAAACATATCAGCATTACTTTTCCATCAAATCCTTGCCATGATCATGTTAAGTTTGTAGGAAACAGTGTGTTTGGACAGCAGCTAGTATAATACATTGTTCTCGTCCTTTTCGGCATGGACGGTATATATCAATTACGAAGACATGGAAAATATGGGTGATATTCGGGTTCTCCAAACAATGCGACTTTGGAAAAATATAATAATTGTCTATATTGTCAGGCAAACCCATGTATCAGAGAAAAGAAGGACTCAGCTAAAAGAGGGGATAACATTGATATAGCTGTATGGGGCGATCACAGGCCCTGTCAAAGTCCACATAATGACCGGCAACAAATCCCAAGAGCCTGTAATAGTGATAAGAAATTACAGACAAAGAGAACCTGAACTGCATAGAACATCACTGAATGTACCCATACGATAAGTACTATTACCTCTCCGGCAGGCAGACTAGAACTAACTATCCAGTAACCGAAGACCTATGTGACAATGGTATAATGCAACCTGACATTCGCCACGCACAATATACTAAGGAAAAGGGAGAATAAATGGGGTAGGAAGGATCCGAGCAGAGCAAGAGACTGACCACGACATCACCAAGTCGAAACCAGAGTTACCACTGTTTCTCACAGAAGAAGGGGAACCGCCAACTGATCCCAAGAGCGTGGAATGATGCAAAAACTACAAACAGAGAAAACCTGAAATGTATATTGTGTAGAGAAGTCGACAAGTTCACAGTAGAATACTGTACTACTAGATGCCCAATTAATGCATGGTGTTTGCGTAGAGCCAAACTGGTCATTATATTGTCATATTGACCTTACTTGGTGTGACATCGTCATAAATGAATAAAGTGTGGTGTTTCTAACAGAACATTCCTACTTTCCGCTATCAGGAAGGGAAAACAAATGTTACATCATGGTCTTACGTTCATAAATTAAACAATGACCAACCCTTTAAAATTAACAAACGTTAAACACAACATTGCGTCGGTGGGGACAATCCAATAAGAGAGCATTTCAGTATGTATGTTACAGCGTGATGTCTGTTTATACTGTTGTGATAACTCCATAAAAACCCAAAGCGGTAAAAAAAGTTACTCGATCCGACGTTGTGCTCGAATAATTGTTTCAAAATTCAAAATATACAGAAGTATACTATGCAGGGTTCAGTAACAAATGTGTTCCAGGATTCAGTGCCAAAAATGACAATGACAGGAATTGGCCCCCACATTATAATAATTACACAGACACAGGAGTACAGTGCTATTCATGTTGGGAGTTCCAACTTTTCCTGTTCATGTTGTATCGTTGTAAGTATTCATTTATGAGGTTCTCCTATTCATGTTGAATCGTTAGAAGTCAGTCAATCATTGCAATCCGTGCATGTTGTAAGATTGATAACAGTGGGGATTCATAATTCCCCCGAAAATGTAGACACGTTGCACCCATCACACGAACACACACACACACACGCTACAATAATTACCCGGCTGTACTCAATGGTTCTAGATTGAAAGCAAGGGCGTAATAACCTGTATTCGAACAGCCCTACGAACTTTTGTTAGTCGATGTAATGCAAGCGATGTGTGTTCCATGACGATATCACTGTTTATTTACTCCGAACGGAACAGAACAGGGTGAACATTATTTGAGCTCCGTGTGGCATTGTCTAACACTAACACACAAATTATTGAATTAGGTTTTTCCCCCACCTTGCGTAGACGGAAATGAGAACATTTTAGGTGAAAAATTAGATACCAGTAGTTGTTAATAGGTTTGCGTGAAAAGCCTGTTCACTGTTGCATTCTACACCGTATGTTAATGATCTGTGTCGAAGGTCACCCGGGGGCGCGCTGATACCGAACAGCTCAAACACTGTACAAAGTAACGGAGATGTCGCTCGTCCGGGGGTAGAGCAATCTCTCGAAACTTCCCTGGAGAAAACTATGGATCCTTCCATCACGAAACTCCACTAACATTCCCATCACACTTGAGGACAATAACATAGTCGAAGATTGAGTGGAAATACATAATTTCTAACTAGTTATGGCAGTTCAAAAATACTCCGTAACGATAAGTCAATGTGTGAAATTTCGTCTTATCTCCAACGTTTGATTTACTTGAGTCACGGTGAGCATGCGCATTGATAACTGTGAACTGGCTCATTGTTTATCTCGCTCTGCACTCTGCACATCGCCGTTCCCAAAATATGTTATTTAAAATCGCAACCACGAAATAAATGAGTGCGAATCGTTACATTATGCATGAGTATATCAGGCCGAAATTGGGCAACACAACGATTCTCGAATTACGCAAGGAAATTATTGTCTATCCGATCATGCAAAATATATACCCTTTCAATAACAGCTCCTGTTAACATTTCACTTCGATGTTGATGTGTTTTCGAACGAGATATCAGCGGTACCCAATGCTGTATGGCAGTAAACAATTATTGAGCGAGAACGATGAGCCGGGAATATGAGTTAGCGTCCATTCAGGTTTTACCTACGTTGGAGTCGCGATGATTCGTATTGTATAACCAGGGGTCCGAGTGCACGAGTTCGTGTTGGCTATGAACTCGTGCACCATGATGATATCTGAATTTAAATGCTACAGATTCAGAGAGCCACTGACGGCTTATTAATGAACCCTGGTCGTGTCGATCGTGGATAAGCACGGGCTCTAGCTCCAACTAATCCGACAGCAACTCTTCCTAATTATAAACCCCACTGCACCACAGCTTTCAACAGGTATAAGCCAGCTGGCCGCTACATATGCTACATTCTTGGGTACGAGGGTGGCATGAAGACTGTTGAAGGTCTGTAATATGGTATAATTTCTGGGGTACAGTAGTGAAACAAAACTGAACCACATATGAGGAGGTCTACTCTTCCCCAGATTATGTCGTCGATCCATATCAAAATACATGTTTAGCTTGCTGATTACAGCCGTTTCGACATACTGGATAGGTATGATAAATGTATTCCTGCACGGGAATTGAACACATGTCTTATGCATGGTCATTGGAAACGGTCCATGTGCATGGTATGTATGTTTTAGGATTCAAAAGTTACCAACTGTTTTGGCTTATATACTCTTGCGTGCGAACAGCGAGACGAACAATAAATATGCCTCCATCAAATATTAGGTCCGCACTGCACGTTGACAACATGCCATAAAATAAAATGCACTCAGAATATTTCAAATATCAAGATAAACACTGACTTGTTCGAAGGGTTATCTTCACTCACGTTTAGTTTGTACTCCACGAGAAAACACATATAGCAGAGATTGGATAAACTAACTTATTCCTTCACAATATGCAATAAAAATGCACTCATACTATTTTGAATATCAAAGTAAACACTGGCCTGTTTGAAGAGTTTTCCTCACCCACGGTTAGTTTGCACTCCACGAGAATACTCACAATTTTAGCATGGGTTAGGTAAACTTACTCGTTCACAACATGCACTAAAGATGCACTCAGAATATGTTATCATGCACGATGTCGTTCGCAGTTTTTGGATATTGAAGTGAACATTGACTTTCTTTATCTACGCAGATAATATAATGTTCAATTTACCTGATGTCTTAGAGCGAATGCCTAAAGCGAAACGGTCGTCTACCAGAAATGCAGGATGTGATGTTGCTGTAAATGTGATATTGTTCCTCTGTGTTCTGGATGGGATGTTGGATATAGTACTAATACGGTTACCTATATTACTAACATGTATTCTAACAATCGCTTTAAATATATAAATAGCATTAGTAGTGTTAGCGACATGTTTGAAGCACCGAGTTGTATTACTGGTGTCTTAGATTCTAAATGAAGACAGAATGCCAGTGGTTATTTAGTACCGACGGTATGTTTCCGAGAAGTTGTAACTCAGGAGTCAACGCACAGCCATTGTGTGGTTGGCTACACTAACTCTTATCTGAAACATAATCTCCAACCTAACAAATACCATATTAGATTATCCACACTTATCAGTACCCAGTGAGAAACTTTTGAGACCACATCGGTCGGAACCCAGTCATCAGCAATTGTATGCGAGTGCTACGGGAACTCTCGGTGGTCTATCATTGTGACATTGAACTATACAAAATATGACATGTGTATTGTAGCTGTACCTATATTATTAGGTGTCCTATCGATTGTTTTGAGCTCGATCACACGAATGTCGCTGATGTGCGGGAACATATGATTCTTAGCGCCGAGGAATAATTTAACTACTTGATAGTAAATCCTAGTAATGTAGATATTCATTATGTATGTACGAAAATCACACAGCCTCATGCTTCAGAGCAGTGGTGTTCCATTCATGTAGATTCGAATATCGTTAAACCTGAATCCTCTTATATTCCAATTATATAAACCAATCGTTGCGAATTCGTACACAAAATGTGTTATTCTCCATTGATAAAACCGCTGAACAAAATGGAATATCTGACATGTTTCTCTGATCATCCTATAACTATTTTTATGACCTTCGCTCCGACATGTTCACTAGCCATGCTGACACCGGTGGATTAGATCGAGAATAACAAGGAACACCCGTCAAGATATTCACATGACCCATTGAACAGACAATTTCATAATTACCTAGCTGTAAGGCAATGTGTATCTCTTTACTTGGCTAGGTTCCCGTTACAGTAAATATCAGGTACTGGTCTTGTAGTTATGACATACGTATTGGAGGACATCCATTGGAGACTGCATAATGTCTGTTATGTTCATCAGCCGGTGTTCACGCCACCTCTCAGGTGCTGACATTGTAAATATGTCTTGCGTTGTGACGTCTATGGTTGCGTACAGTCGGGCAGCAATAGAGCGCTAACTGTGTTGGTTGCCCAGGTAATGGGAAAATAACGAGATTATTCCATTGATCTGCCTGACATTGTATAGTACTACCATTTATCTATCTATCTATCAATCCATCAAGTCTGTGAACCTCAGCAATTTTGGTTGACAAATGGTTCAGTAACCGAACCTGGAGACAAAGTTCATTGAATAATGGCTCAGTTTATACATCACGGTGGTCAAGGTCAAAAGTGGTCGAACGGGGATAATAATGAGCTGTTATGGGAGAAACTGCGGAACGGAACTTCTACTACAACGTACAATACATTATCTGTGTACCTTTGACGATGCTGAAAGTTTCGCAGATTTTAGATCAAAGGCCCATCGTGCCAGTAGCGATGAGACAACTGGGAAACGTTACCAAAAATGCCATTCCTCTTAAAAAATAAGCAGTTCCCCAAAATTGGGTCATAATGTTACTTAGTTGGTGCACCTTCAAAGTGGTTCACATATTTTTGATGGATTTATCGGTACCAATGAATCAGCAAAATGCTAAATGTCACCCTCCCCCTGAAAAGATCATCTATTTTCCCTGAAATTTGGTTCCTGAAACTCCGTAGACAGTCGTTGTTCATGTCTGAAGCATAACTTTCCATTTATTCTAATGGAAAATATAACAAATCTAAAACTGGAAGAACTTTCAACCTGAAAACAGGTTGAAAGTGCTATACTTTATTTCATTTCTCCCAATCCATGCCACCTGGACGACCTGCGTCAGTTCTCTCAAAACTATGGAATGGGTTGTTCACTTAAGTTCATTCTCTGAAGATTGTTTTTGGATCAATTTGTATTTGTGAGATGAAACTTGATTTGACTGTGCGTGACTGACATTGGCCAGGCATCGACCAATGACAGATTAATTGAATACTGGCTCTTCAGTGGAATGAGGTTTGATGAAGAGAATATAAATATTCTTCAGTTGTGTTTTGTTCTGTTCTGTGTAAGGGTTAGTTAGGCTGATATGGGTTCAGAGAAGCTGGTGGTTTCTTGGGCAGTGTGTGGTACTTTGTTACTTCGGACCAGCTAAGCTTGTTAAGTTGGTGTGCTTTCAAATGAGCGGATAAGAAGAAGGTTTGTTTCAATACAATCGCCATGTGTGGAACTGGGCTAGTCTGCCAAAATCAAATACAACATGCAACATAGCCACTGTCTGGGGGTTCCATGGGGCAAAGATACAAGTTGGTCTCAAAAGAATCACTGTGTAACAAAATGCGCAGATCAGCAATAAAATGAAATGAGTTTAGTGACAAATAGTTGCGAGGTCCTGCATGTGAGGCAAAGATAAAAGTTGATCGCGTAGTGATTGCCATGTTCGAAAACGAACGAACTTACACAAAATTCATGTGGCCACGAATTCAGAATGGCTGTCGCCAGAGCTATACAGCGACGTCCACTATTGAGCCGATGCACTGAACAACTGAAAACATTATATTTACTGGAAATTGGGTTATAATATCTCCCGGTGAGTTGAGGGGGGATTCGTATAAGTGTTCATACATTTTGAATAATCACATTTGGAACGATCAGTATTATCCTATACTGTTCGTGGCGACGAAACTGTGGTTGGAGAATCAGTCCCTCGCTGACTCAAGTATTCAGTGCATGTTGACTGAAGTTGGACATGATATACTTCGATGGGTCACCATTGACAACTTGTAGATCATGGTAAATTGTACAAAGTGACCTGCAAAATGTTGCACTGTGTGTGGTACACTTTATGAAGTCTCGCACAAACACAATGGAGTAGTATGAATGATTGATTTAGTGGACTGATTGCAGACGGTCACGAATGTGAAAGAAACGAGGGTTCAGCCAATCTCCAGTGATTCACTAATTCAGCTCTAAACACATCGTCTACAGCCAAATGAATAGCGAATGAAGGAGTTTGCTCCATAATAAATCAATCGGAACACAAAAGTGCAATATCGCGTCAAACAACCTACACATTCGCTACATATTGAATGGTTATCTCATTTGAACTACTGAACCATTGGTTCTCTAGTTTTGTCGCGAAATATGACAAATTGAAGAAAAAAAACACATGGCGCCGATTGATTGGTCTCGAACTGGAGGAATATTTTAGTAACGTGAATAACTCAACTGCCGCTTGATCTATTTTAGCCGTTATAACCATTGTATATCCTCATTCACGTTTATTGTGGTGCAACATTCTCAAATAATAGGAATTAGGGTGCTGTTTCACAATATAGTTCGCTCATACTTAGGACGTGGGATATAGTTTGGATGACCAGGTTTATCAGTGTAAAACATACATTTTGAAGAGCGATCGATATACCTAGTACAGAAAACCACCGCGGCCACTAGCTTCAAGTTCAAGAGTTTGAGCGAACAGTTGCGTGCGTCAGCTTTTGACTATTTGACAGTCGCTTTCCGAAAAAAAGAGTTGTCTAGCCTTAACCTGTTAACAG
>JAUOBX010642272.1:0-14906 GCA_032360705.1 Eupentacta quinquesemita | reverse complement strand
AATTTGTTGTCATAGATACACTACCCGAAGCTGTCAAATGTGGCACCATTTTGCATCTAAGCAGTATTAGGGACACCGAACATCCAAAAGGGGAGGGGGACCCCCCTAGACCCCTTCCCCATGTCACACTACGAAAATAGCTCTGTCGAAACTCATTTCGCCCCCCTACCATGAAACCATGGCGCCGCCCCTGGTTTCACATCATTCAGATAACGCTTGTAGCTTGCCAGCAGTAAGTTTCACTACTTCAGGTTTTGACTATCAATTTTTTTTTTAATCTGGAGTTGTGGTTCTACTTTTCTTTTAGCTATGCTAGGCTTAATCGTATTTTATATACCTACCTGTTCACAACTTATTCATTGGATCGTAATTTTAAGAATATACGGGGAATAAATATTGGATCGTCTCCTGTGCACTTATTGTTAATGACCAATCAACATACAACTACGGTCAATAATCCTGCCCTGTCGGCCAGCGATACCACAGGGGAATATTTCGTTACAATATGAGCACTATTTTCGTTTCGTATGTACTATAGTTGTCAGCTTTTCTTCAAGACACATGTGCTAGTTGAAGTTGTGGACCGTTGTACAAGTAATGTTGACCACATGACTTTGGAGCCCTCGGGGGACTCTCCGGTGCTTGGTAGGTTGCCTCGTAGATATCATGTCTGATAGATACTGTCGCGCATCATTGTGAAGGAGCGAGAGTGTGCCAGTGTGACTGATGCGTTGGGGAATCTCCAACCAGTGCAGGACATGAATTAGAAGGGTTACCGTGGTGAATTCCCGAGATCTGTGTGAGTATGTGATGTTATATTGTTCCCTTCTAAGCGAAGAGAAGAACATGCTGGACTATTCGTTTAGCAAGAAAATATCACTTTATTCCTAACTTCATATTTGTTCCAGTCAACACATGTTATTCACATGCTGCACAATGTATTCGAGCAACACAACACAGCACGACTGTAATTATTGCACTATAATACAAGATGAAAACACCTGGCCGAAAGAAGATTCAATATTGCTAATAATCGGATACCGATCCTGTCTCAAATATGGATCGGCTGGATGTATACAGAATGAACAAATATGGCATAATTTAGCCTGATGTGTGGATCTCATACTTTCGGATAAATTTTGTTCCTCAATAAAATTTAGCACGAGCTGTGGAGATTTGGGGAATAAGTTTGAAAGAATATGTGTATCAGACTGCAATGATTGGTTTCAATCTTCCAAATTAAACGCTCTGGGCTCTATAACCCCATGAAGTGGGAGTGATCGCGATTTATAAACAGCGGATGTAGATGTGCGGTAATGTGAGCCTGTATGTCAACAAAGCCTAATAAACGAGACATGCGAACAACGCTTATCGTTTGGAATAAATTAGACTCACATAATATCTATACTTCCTTGTGGAATGAATGAACGAAGATAAACGACAGTCTTAGTAGAATCGTAATATCGCAATATGTTACGACGTTCCATCGTTGAATAATTAGCGGAAACTGGCAAAACATCCTAATAATCTAGATATATATATATTTTACTGTTTGCGTGCCATAAATCATACTTTATCTCGGCAACACGGTATGGTACTACTAATATGGCCGGGACTTCCATGAGCCATATTAGGGGAATTTATCCGAAGCATGTCGGTGAAGGATTTTTTTTTTCCCAGGATACATGTTCAAAGTTTTTATTTAGCTGCTGTGAGTGAATATGCATGTCGACCGGATCCCACGGATATGTCCCTTGCTAAGGAAACTCAGTGAATATTTGTTAGTTCTCCACACATGCAACTACACTTATCTTGTAATGAGATGGTATCATAACGATACGTTTATCAAACGAAATGTTTCATCATGGTGAACCCAGCAAAAGGAGTATACGCGTTTGTCCATTTATACAGAAACAACTGCACACAGAGACGAAATACTTCAAACTATTTACATCTGATTGGAGGCAGTGTCGGGTTTCAACGGACGCTAACTAGGCCAAGCGGTGTCCAATTTTCTCGATTTGACAGCAAAATAGATCATAATTGTCTATATTTAGGTTATACATTATTTGCAGGGGCCCGGTGCGGGTAAAGCCACCCCTCGTTTCTATCGTGGTTGAACGCACAGAGAGCCCTTACGGGTATATTTTGCGACCGTATTGCTGAAATATTATTTCAAAATATATCAACATTTCAATTGATTTCCTCCCGGTCGAACAATTAGCAACTAATCATCTACACCAAGACGGCAGTAGTTTTGATATATGATCACTCACAGCGTTGTTTAGATAACTCGTATAACTATAGAAACAGTCACGTGTCGATGTATGCCTACTGATGATGTTTGCAACTAAGATGGTGTATTTTTGACAGAGCTAAATTATTCCATTGTGTATCTTCAGCCCCTGCTAACTATGAGCTGCTAGGTCGCGTGAATGAGCTAATTGCAAATATAGTTTTCCTTGGTACGGAAACATTACAGTTCAGTATGTTGGAAAGTAGATTAAGAAGACGGATAATGTTCTTCCACACTGTTAGAAACTTAGTGTGGTCTTGCAAAAGTGATAGGAAGAAACAAATTCAGTGGATCGAATAGTTTCAACTGTAATCTCGGTAGAGCTTGTTTATGCGGCAAATATGAACGGAAATACAGAGTGTGAACAATAGCTTCTGACTTTGCATTGGGGGAGCCCTCTGAATCTTATAGGAATCAATCGAATTATCGTCTCAATGTGACCCTGGAGCCAACTACCGAACGATTTCAGTAGTTTAGGGAACATTTAACAACCACTGGCCGACTCAATTATGAATGTGAACTTCAATGAGAATGTCTCACTTGTTTACAATACCCCAACCGTGGCACCAACTCGCATCACGTGATGGTTGGTCTTACAACATAGTCCAGTGACTAACAAATGTTATTCGAAGTCTTGACAGTCAACACTATCGAACTAATTTAACTGTACGTCTCTTAACATTCCCGACTGTGCACCACTTCAGCATACCATACCTGATACCACAAACGCGCTGGTACATACTAAAAGACGCACCATGGAACCCACTGGCCAATTTGAAAGTTAATATCTGGCACTTGGTGCGATTCGGAGATCAAACGGAGCGGGACCGTTGACATTACGAAACCCCGCGCCGAGGATTTACATGAAATTAGTGGAGCAATGTCCAGGCTTTGAACAATAAGAAACTGCCCTCCCCCCCTGTCATGCCGAGGTGTGATTGCTTCCTTGATTTCAGCTAACCTAAATGGTCAGTTTGTTTTGTGTTAAATACATTGACCGACACACGTCATCGGTAGTTAGTCTCACAACAGATGCTGTAATTCAATAATCACGGTTATTAATAGATAATTATATTTCCTGTACGTTCATCTAATAAACCGTGAGATATAGTATGCTAGGTATTTCGGGAGAAATGTTGTTATACATGAACACGATTCTCGTTTCGTATTTGCTATAGCTGTCAGCTTTTCACCAAGACACAGGTGCTAGTAAAAGTTGTAGTTGTTGATCACATGACTTTGAAGCCCTTGTCATTATTCAGATAACCATAGTTTGAGATCGCTCGACTAGAGGTGAAGTGTATGTCAGTAGGCTACCTCAGTGCATTCTGTGGTAAATAACGCATTTCGTATATACCGAGCAATCTCAAATGCCAATGACATCCAAACTGGTGAGCCGCACGTATTTATTATGGGCCAACTTATCATGATGTATATACGTGTCTAGCATCTCTTTTAGAAATATGTCCTCGAAATATATTGGCGTCGCATTCCTTTAAAAACACGTTACCTATTCTCCTGAAGATGCCTGCAGAACAGGGTTTGTGACCTCTCCCTACCTTTCATCGGGCATACCAAACACAACAGGTTGGGTGCAAGAACGACGCCAAAACCATGGAAGTATATCACATGCAGGAAATTCACAATATCCGATACCACCTAACTGTACATGCCATTTCGTGTTGGGTGTCAACTCGTCGACGGGAAACCATGTGCGTTGCGGAGTTGTGCATGATTTTACGGACTCGTCTGAACTTATCAAGTTATTTGATGAATCAATTGATGTCACGAGTTTTGCTATTCACTAAGTTGTGGTTGTTGTTTCCTAATAGTAGTGTGACAAAACTGCATTCTTCGCAGACAGGCTTCTATGCGATATCATACCGCTGACTCTACCGAAAGCTTCCTTAACTGTTCCATTTGATTTTTCATACGGTATGAAGGGGTCCATTGGTTTACAGCGGGTGATGCACATTAATGTATATATATATATATACATATATATACCTACACTTGGCAGAAGTAACGAAACAATGCAACTATCACACATACCTATACAGGTAATAATAATGTAGATATATTTCAGATGGTGTAGATATTCATATGAATGAAACTTTGCATATTGTGCATATATATATATTTTGTGCATACAACACGGATCGACTGGAGGGTATGAACAAGTGAACAATCCAACGAAAACGAACATCGATGAAAACAAGCATTCAGGAAAAGTGAAATTAACAACGCGCGAAATGTTTGGAGATACGCTGGAGGTAAACAATGTGCGAAACCTTATCCTATATCCTAACAATAGAGACCAGACAACATACACAAAAGGAACTGGCAATCATAACAGATCCAATGAGATTGATACCAGGCTACGTTATAAAAGTGATGTCACGGTGGTGGGAACGTCCAGTGTGGATGTTGAATCCCAAAAGTACATGCGGTACTCTCTCTCCGACGACATGAATATTGCTGTTCTGGGACACTGTGTATATAGGAAACATTTCGCAAGATCAACATAACGCATTTCCCTTGTGTGAGATTTATTGTAGGCAACATTCTCAGGCACAATGCACCGGAATACGACTCCTATTTGGTTCAGGATACCCCGAGGACACACAGCCAGTTGGATTATCAACCCATATTTTATTTACGATACGAGCTGGAATCCTAAACCCTTAGGTAATTCACATCAACCCCCATGCGTTCTCGAGGTAATTGCCGTGAATTTCCTGACTATTTCCCGCACACTTTCATCATGCGATTCTTTTCAGAAATTGTAAAATCGCCCATGATCGGAAGCTTCAGGTGTGTAATTGCCGTAGAGATTGGGCTTGCTCGCCTCGGAAAATACCCCCAAAACCTCCTGAACACATGATGACAGATTCGAACAGCAGTAGACAGCACTCCCCAGCCGATAGTAGACCGTTTCCCCGAAACTTCAGAACAGTTTCCATACCACTTCGACTGATTTGATTCGATTTTTTTATTTGATTGGAAAGAAGATTCATCAAGTAACCCTGTGATCGTAGATGAGAAACAGCGATGTCCCGCCTTCACTTCCCGACTAGTGTTCAGATGATAGCAAGGCCGAGATTCAACCAAACCTGAAAACCACCCAATTAATGTGATTGCGTACAGCCGACTGACTTCATTTATGTCAACTAGCCAGAACAACGCCCTCAATTCCAAGTCCACTACTGTACCAGAGCGGATCTTGGAAGACAAGGTTGTATACAGTCACCTCTGCATGGAAAACGCCCATTGGTAAGTGTAGGAATTGAAACTGGAATAATTGCATGTCAATCGCCAGTAATATTGTTTAGCCACTATTCCGCGTGTTAGTATTTTTTGATTGGACTCGAAATGACACTTTCTTCACCTTTTTTGAGCAATTATAGTCCCCATCTACCAAGGTCCTTTCGAATCCGATCATCTTCTTCGCGTACATCATGCACATGTGAACTGCGATGACCTCGAGAATAACTACTATATTGTCGGGGAAAAATGTGTCCCCAACTCCCCAATTTCTCTTCAAGTTTTCACAGTCCACTTTCGAATTCATCCGAGACATTACTGGGCGGACATGTTCACCAAGATTCAGATGAATCCGATGAGGCATTGAAGAGTAGTTATTCTGACGAAAATGATCCAGTAGAAAACCACAATATCCCCCGACGTTTGGTGTGAATAAATTACCCGGTGAGTTACATTCAATCGTATCTTGGTCTCCCTTATTCCCATTATCGTACCTGATATAGACAGCCCTCAGCAAGATTTGTCCGATGAGTCAACGCCTCCAATTTACTCCTGGGTCCCGTCGAGGTGTGGCATTAATGATTTACAATGTTTTGTCGTATCTTACCAGGTGCGTGTCTTCCCCGAACGGTTTCCCTGTAGTTCAACAATTGCAAAGCATATTGATATACAGGTGTGTGGCTGAAAGACCTGGATTCGCGAGTTACAGGTGTAGACGAATTCCAGTGGGTTGGGCTCAAAGGCATGACAGAGGACTTCGAACACATTGACATTTGACAGTTAAAATGAATTTCCACGCCTTCACGGCTGGCAGCTAATACATTCCCGGAGGGCCGGGAGGGGAATGCTCGATAACGAGGCAAATCAACCTGAAATGATACCGTCTTTACTGGAACACATGTTTTAGACAACCAACCGGAAAATGTCGTATTTTGTATTTTGTAAGGTTCCGACAAAATTTGGAGTAGAATTCCACCATTGTCGCTCATTTAAACATCGCACAAGAGAACACTACAAACTGGTTTCTTCCGTGGCACAGCCGTAGTGCGAAAATCGCGGCACTGAAAAACCCCACACACCCTTCAATGTTGCGCCCAACAAACGCGTTGGTAAATACTAACATTGAATGGTAGGAACTGATCATGTGCTCTCCAAGTTATTTTGCAGTTGCTAGGTCACGCGGGAAAACTCCGTGCGATATATAGGGCGCTCTAGTATTTGGATTTTTCCACATTTGTAGACGTGACATAAACTTAAGCTTGACTAAAAAAAATCAGCCAGTGTGTAATGCTGCCACAATACACACTTGACCTGGCACGGTCGACCATCGTCCTCACACACAAATCAATGGGGCACATCGCCGTTAATAAGTATATAGATATCTAAGATATCTAAGATATCAAAATCTATGATTATATATGATGGTTGACCGTGTGAATTCTCGGTTATATAAATCTTCATGTGACAGCCATGCAAGATTAACACTTAAGACAAAATAGACCACTCATTTATACAAATTTTGAGGGCTCAATATTCCCTTGGACATATTAAAACAGTGATTTATTGTGGTATATCGTCAGCCTACCGTACTCGCTTAGCCAACCATCTCTAATTTTGGTCGAACGCAGTTTTGTTACCCAAGGTGATATAATGTACAATTGGGCCACGGAAATGAGTATTTAAATTACCTGAATAATCACCTAATTGGTAACAGTAACAGTTATTGTATATGTTCATTTTCAGTGATATGGTGTATCATTGTCCCCGTGTGCAATTTCCGGCAGAAACCTACATCGAAACGCGCAAGATAGTGTGCGAGCAATACGGCTCATAGGTTTGTACAGGCTTTCAACAATCTTCGACAAAAATAATGCTACACTTCAGACCCGTGGCACAACTGTAGTGCCAACATCGCGGAAATGAACCCCCCTCATTCCACTTCAATGTTGCGCCCAACAAACGCGTTGTCAAATACGAATATTGAATGGGCGAGCGTGGTGTTCCATATATTTGTGTCGAAGATTGTAGGTATGAGCTTGGATGCAAGAACATGAATAGTGAACAAAGTTGGGAGCATGCGGGACATGGGTCGCAAAGTCAACTGTTTTACCGTACCAGTGTACTGGCAACGAACATACGTGCTGTTCACTGACTGATGAAGGGTGATGTGGCCGAACCTTTTCCGTGTTAAAACGTTGATGCGGGCTGAATAATCCATATGGGAACGATACATAGCGGTCCGGGAGCAAGAGTTAACAACCCTTTCTCGTTACTCCGATGCGGGAAAAGTTCTTCCACATTCAAAAATGGATAACGAAGGTTAATGTAGAATATAATAAATACGGCGCCCTTGCATCGTCGTATACCCATATTTAAAGGTAGTAAGTCGCAGTTGACCCAACTAATGAGCTTGCTGTATCAGCATTGTCGAATATATCAGACAAGGGATATCCGCATGAGCAGTGATGAGACGGCCTGGGTAATAACCCTCACGCCATATCCCCCACATATGGACAATATCATAATTTATTATTTTATGTAAGTGTTGGAGGCGTCACGGGAACAGACCCCAAGCTGTGATCACAACTACAGTCCCTTTTATATTTGACCGGATGTACGTCTTTCTAATGCAAGAGAACAGTTTATTTAGTTTGTCTGTGATAATGATGATGCTATGAATGTCTTGTCGTCGATAACTTCATCCCAAACCAGTGGAAGTCTCCCAGTAGCTCCTAATCTTGATTTTACTTTCCATGGAAGGATAGGCAATTCATTAGTGCTGTGGAGTGCTGATAAAGTATCGAATGGGTCGTATCTCATCACGGTCAGCAAGCAGACATATCTGATATCGAGTTTCATCGATGTGTATGTGATGCGATAGCAACTGGGCGAAACATACAACAACACTTCTCCATCGCAAACATTGTACTATGACATATCAAAGTTCGATCAGTGGTATTTTTTTTGTTTCATCAATATCAGGTTTGAATACAATGATATCAAAACATAGGAATCAAAATTAAAATGACGTAATTCTCTATAAAACAGGGCATTGATGTAGTTACGATACTCAATTTGTCAACAGATTTGACAACTGACACGAGATCCAAATTCAGAATAACATTGATTTGTACTGCCAATCTTATAACCCTCTTCGTTTAACCAGAGACGACGCACTCACGAACAGTCCGGTGAGGTAATGCGGCCCACCTGACCACACTTATTCCCGAGTCTGATATGCCGTATAGGGGTGGATGATGATGCCCTGTTGACACTTTTTCTCCACTTCCTCCCGTCCCCGGTCTATCCCAAGGCGGCGGGCAAACTGAGACCCGTCCGCTCTGAAATGTTGTTTTCCCATTCATCTTCTGCCTGCCTCTCTTCCTTCCTCCTAGTACCGTGCCTGCAGGATCGCTTTGGCCAGGTGCAATTAGCAGCTGGTAACGTTTCATATATTTTTTCTCGACTGGTATACATAAGTTAAAGTTGCCTGAGGATTGCCGCCCAATTCCCAACATGAAATAACCCCGCACAGGATGAATGACGTCAAGATGACTCACTATTCCTACGGATAAATATCACAAACTCATTGCTTGTAATTCATATATATATATATGAATAGCAGGAAAAACCTGTCATTTCCAGAGCACGACGATTACACTGGCCGTGCTATCAAGAATGCCGTGTTGCATTTATGTTCGTGTGGAACCCATCCAAACGATCCTGTTCGACCGACGGATATTCGTTAATGTGATACATGATACATGATTAGGTCCAAGCCAACAACCAGACTGCTCCAAATGTTCGAAAAGACGATTGTCAATGTACGGGCGGGTTTTCTGCAAATTTGGTAGCATTGTATCGGTAAATCGATCAACTTTAAAATTAAATAGTAATGCAGGCGGGACACAGATTTGGTTAGGTCATGTAACTATATAAAAAGACGAACAGCTGTTTCCTTCAGTCAGGTCAATTGTCCTATGTTATGTGTATATAGGTATTCCTAGTTTTATTGAACACTCACGATAATAACTGGACGTCTCACATCATTACCTCCGAAATCTCTATGAAAGATTTAGATGTGTTTTGCGAACTCCGGGTGAATTCCGGGAACTGTGCGTCTAGAGGAGAGGTTGATTTTTCACACAACCTGTCATGGGGGCGGCATGCTGCGCTCTTACCTTCTGTTCATATAAATCGTTACAATAGCGTGTTTTCTATTCCATCACGTACATCTTCAGAGAATGCGACATGAAATACCCAATGGAGACCAACACAAAGTCACCGTGGCACGTGACCAGACAGTCAATTGGCACCCGGACAATTCCCACCCGGATTGTTGTCAATCAATAACATGACGGCGAGTTCTTCAATTTAGTAGAATATGAGTGGTGAAGCTAGCTACCGCTTCTAGCGCACCATAAACTTAATGTGAATGTTGTTAGCATGTTTTTTATTTGATTGAGTTATTCATAGAAATGGGTCAGGATAAATGTAGTTCCATGCGAATATACATTGAACATGCTCATCATTGACCGAAATGGATTATTTATACCTCTCCTTCCCATACCTATTCCATAAAGTTGTTTCACAGGTTCATTTGTGAACATAGTCCGTGGGATCTCAATTGAAGATAGTACTAATAATAATAATGATAATTGATACATTTATATAGCGTTTTTTCTTGGGAGTTACAAGGCGCATGAACACACCGAGTGAAGCAACATTAAACAAAATGTTGTATTTTGAGATATTTTCCGGAGGTAACAACAACGTTGGCAACTCTATCGGAGAGGGAATTCCATAGTTTCGGCGCCGAGCAAAACACCGATCACCAGGGCCGGTATAGTTACGGGGGACTCTCCGAAGGTTGTAAGTAGGTTGTCTCGTAAATACCATGTCAAAGGGATACTGTGACGCATCATTGTGGAGGCGAGTGTTAAGCCGGCCTCACATTATTCGGAATTTGATCTTTGCAAGGCTTGTGAAACCTTGCGGAGACATACGCCGCCAGCGCAAGGCCACGAAGTGTGAAGCCGGTGACCGCTGGTCCGGAGACACCGCAAGCCTCCTCGGCTCACCGCAAGCCTTGCGAAAGCCTCCGCAGTGCTTCAAACGAGTTCAAAGCTTAAAGACTTTCCACAATGAATTTGGTGCTTTGTTATGGCAACGGTGTCACAGAGCATGCGCAGCTAGTGAATGCGCGCGCTATAACGATGAGTGTTATAGATACGGTGTACACCGAAACACACTGCAAGCTTTCGCAAGACGCCTCATGCGAAATACGCCGCAGGTTCCGCTAAGCCTGCGGAATCTCTCGGCGTTGAACTCCGTATAGTGTGAGACGGCCTTGGGCCATTGTGACTGATGCGTTGGGAAACCTCCAACTAGTGCATGAATTAGGAGGGGTACAATGGTAAATTCCCGAGATTTGTGTGAGTATGTGATTGTATATTGTTTCCATGCTGGACTTTTCGTTTAGCAAGAAAATACCACTTTATTCCAAACCTAATATTCGTTCCAGTTAACAATTTCATTCACTTGTTGCGCAAAGTATTCAAGCAACACGGATGTAATTATTGCACTATGTACAAAATTGAAACACCTGGCCGAAATAATATTTAATATTGCTAATAATCAGTACCGATCGAATATGGATTGACTGGATCAGCTGGATGTATACGGAATAAATTAAATTAGCACCATGCAGCCTGATGTATGAATGTCATACTTTCGGAAACATTTTGGTCGTCAATAAAATTTGGCACGCGCTGTGGAGACTTGAAAAATAAGTTACATATGACATGTGTATCAGACTGCATTGATTGGTTTTATTCATCCAAATCGAGAGCTCTAGGCTTTATAACCCCATAAAGTGGGAGTGATTGCAACTTATAAACACGGCGGATGTAGATGAGCGATAATGAGCCTGGATGTCAAAAAAGCCTGAATAAACGGGACAGGCAAACAGCGCGTATCGTTAGGAAGAGATTAGACTCGCGTAAAATCCAGAATGAACAGAGGCAGTATATCTGTCTTTGACAATCGTATTGATCTTCGGCAACATTAATGGTTCAAATTTGAAATATGTTACAAATAAGTTTCATCGCTGAATAATTGGCAGAAACTGGCGAAAGTTCCTAATAACCTAGACCCATATATATTACTGTATATATCACTGTGTGCGTGTCATTTATCATACTTATCTCGCCAACAAGGTGTGGTACTACTACTGGGCTATGTTATGAAAATTGATCCATGGCCGGTGAGGGAAACTTGTATATCACAAGGGCCTAACATTGACCTAGATCGAGATATATCCTAATACGCTCACCGATAGACAATGGCCAAAGTGAGACTTATGACGAGAGAAATGATAATAATGCTCCCCATCATGATAACATTACGCAGTGAGAGAAACGCTTGGATGGAAGTAAATAATAAGCATTTGCTGGGACGACGAGCAAACAGGGTGACTTGACCATCACCTACTTGAAAGGAGACAAACCAGTGTTAGAAGTGACTACTTGATATTTGGGAACGGGACGAGAAAATCAAACATATCTGGGCCGTGGCCATCAGAGCATCATTAAAGCACAGAGCAGACTTTAGAAGGAAGTTATAAATTAGATTCGTCTTCATATCTCAATCAAACGTCAGGCTGTTCTGCCCTCCCAGAAATATCTCAGTCCCCGATACACATGTTCAAAGTATGACTGCTGTGAGTGAATATGTCAATAGGATCATACTATTCCGTCACGTGCTATGGTAATGTAGTGAGTAATTATGTTGTAATTTGTAATGAGTTAGTTTCATCACGCGTTATTCCGTGGTCACACTGCCCGATTCTTTTCAGTCGGCCGATTATTTTGTGTCGCCCGACTCGACCCAAACGGAGCGAGACCGTTGACATTACGGAACCCCGCGCCGGGAATCTATATACATGAAATGAGTGAAGAAATGCCCAGGCTTCGAGCAATAAGCGACTGACCCCCTGTCATTCCGAGGTTTGGTTGCTTCCTTGGTTTCAGCTAAACTAAAAAAATTAGTTTGTTTTGTATTAAATACATTGACCGAAATATGTCATCGGTAGTTAGTCTTGCAACAGTTGCAACAGTTGCATAATTCAATAATCACGGCTGATAATGAATAAAATGATTTCCTGCTCATTATCTCAGTATTTCCGAAGAAGTGTTATTATAAATTGTAATGTCGTTGTAAATGTCATTTCTTTATGATCCCAGGATCTCCAGTTGGGGCGGCCACACTGCTCCACTATGTCTCCTATCGTTGGTTTCTCCTTCTGTTGTCCTGTTGTACTTGGCCTAGCCAGGCTGCCTGGGGTGTCCATTGTGGTTGAATTTAGTTGGTCCAGTAATACCTGGCTGCCCCTCGGTCATTGCTACTCAGTGGTTATCACCTAGGTGAGAATGAGCAGTTGAGCCAGTGGTATTGTTGGAGAGCTTTGTCTTGTATGCATGTACTGAGTATGTGTTTAGGGGAGAGTAATCATTACATCTGGGGTTGTTTTTCTCAGGGCTTTTCACATTTTGTAAAGGCTGGAAGGGTCTAGGGTGTTTCGCTTGGTTGGGTTATTGCTTACAATAGTTGTTTTCCTGGTTTGGGTTAATTGGGTATCGTGTTTGCTCACAGTCTTACCTAGCTAACTAGTATATAAGGGTTGTAGCTCAGGAAGCTGGGAACCCTGGAGTCGTCGTTAGACTCCTTTTCACCCCACCGGTTTATCCGTGTTGGAAAGTGGCCGCACGTTGAAATAGTGTACTTACGTCAATCGGATGAGGACGATAAATGTCGGTCCCGGGAGCAGGTACTCCCCCCCCCCTTTCCGTTACTTCAGGGCACTCTTCAAAAAGAGTAGGCGAGTTTCGCCGGTGTCCTTCCACGAACAAAACTGGAGCCTCAAAATATCCGACTAAGGTAATCCTTAGTCAGCTGAAGCACCATCAGGTCGAATCATATTACGAGGCGAGAACCAAAGAAGATGGGATTCTCAGTTCACCTCTAGAACTGTTCACATATGTGTAATATTTGACGTGACATGAGGATGAAGGTGTTTAGTAATAAAACTTGTGACAAGCATATTGTCCTGGAGTCACAGTGTTGTAACAGTTTTATCGCCTTTTGATTCTTGTTTTTCCGTATTGGCCATTTTTCATCTGTTGTAATTTCACTACTTTAGTTTCAACTTTCACATCTTAAGGTAACGCTTGTAGCTTGCCAGCAGTCAGTTTTACTACTTCAGGTTTTGACTATCAATTTTTTTATAATCTGGAGTTTTGGTTGTACTTTTCTTTTAGCTATGATAAGCCTAATCGCATTTTATATACCTACCTGTTCTCAACTTATTCATTGGATCGTAATTTTAGGAATATACGGGGAAGAAATATTGGATCGTCTCCTGTGCACTTATTGTTAATGACCTATCAACATACACCAACCACGGTGAAGAATCCTGCCCTGTCGGCCAGCGGTACCACAGGGGAATATTTCGTTACAATATGAGCACTATTCTCGTTTCGTATTTACTATAGTTGTCAGCTTTTCTTCAAGACACAGGTGCTAGTTGAAGTTGTGGACCGTTGTACAAGTATTGTTGACCACATGACATTGAAGCCCTCGGGGGACTCTCCGGTGTTTGGTAGGTTGCCTCGTAGATATCATGTAAGAGACATACTGTCGCGCATCATTGTGAAGGGCGAGAGTGTGACTGATGCGTTGGGGAATCTCCAACCAGTGCAGGACATGAATTAGAAGGGTTACCGTGATAAATTCCCGAGATCTGTGTGAGTATGTGATGTTATATTGTTCCCTTCTAAGCGAAGAGAAGAACATGCTGGACTTTTCGTTTAGCAAGAAAATATAACTTTATTCCAAACTTTATATTTGTTCTAGTCAACACATGTTATTCACATGCTGCACAATGTATTCGAGCAACACAACACAACACGACTGTAATTATTGCACTATAATACAAGATGGAAACACCTGGCCGAAAGAAGATTCAATATTGCTAATAATCGGATACCGATTCAAATATGGATCGGCTGGATGTATACAGAATGAACAAATATAGCATCATTTAGCCTGATGTGTGCATGGATCTCATACTTTTGGATAAATTTTGTTCTTCAATAAAATTTAGCACGAGCTGTGGAGACTTTGGGGAATAAGTTTGAAAGAATATGTGTATCAGACTGCATTGATTGGTTTTAATCTTCCAAATTAAAAGCTCTGGGCTCTATAACCCCATTGAGTGGGAGTGATCGCGAATTATAAACAGCGGATGTAGATGTGCGGTAATGTGAGCCTGGATGTCAACAAAGCC